>VCAZ01000029.1:3017500-3090000 GCA_005784505.1 Bagarius yarrelli
ATATATATATATATATATATATATATATACATACACACACTAGGTTTGGGGGAAAAATCAATTCTTTCTCATTTGATTCTGAATCAATTCTCAGAATTGATTCTGAATGTAATTTAAATGGCAACAGTGCAAGTCTGCGTTTCTGTGAGCAAGAAACAGAAAAATAATAAGCACTTATAGACGCCAATAAGCAAAGGGGTCGTCGTGTGCAAAATTTGTGCCACCAAATTCGAATATTTATCTATCTATACTTTGAGTTGCTTTTTTTAATGCTTGATTGTTTTTTCACATACAAATAATTGTCAAAACAGGGAAAAAAAAATTGTCATATAAAAGTAATTGTAGTAATTGTCAATTAATCGTTACCCAAATTTGATCATCAGGACAGACCATCACAAATAGATTGCGATGTTTAGCCGTATCGATATTTTCACACAGCCTCTGGTCCATTAACCGATCCAATCGAAGCGACTCAGAGTTCAGGTTAATATATAAACGCAGAGACGCTCAACGTCTAACCGGGGTTTTTTCCCCCCGACATTCTCAGACGAACAGCATTAAAGAGAAAAACTGCAGCAGGCTGTGATTCAGATAAACGACGTGAAACGCATAATTACGCTGTCAGATCAAACCGTCTGTATGCGCTGAAATTCCGAGCCCGAAAAATGGAAGGTACGAAAAAGATAAATCAGAGACGGATTTTATTCTTTATCCTATAAAAGTTATAAACATGCGGCAGCAGATCGAGTGTTAGAACAGTAACGGTGATTCGAACAGTATCAGATTCCACACACAGGGGCAGATTTGTGTGGTGGAGCAAATCTACAACAAAGGGGGTTGTTAATCAAACAGAACGACCCAATCATCTACTAAAGCCCGGAATTTTACTCGTACATTTCTGGCATTTGGTAGACGCCGAATTTATCACGTTTGTCCAAATAAGCAGTTAAGGGGCCGTACTCAGGGGCCCAGCAGTGAAAGATTGCTGATACCAGGAAATTGATCCTTAGATTCTTCTTCATATTTACATTCCAACTCCAAAAATGACACCACAAATTCGACCTTCAACTCTTTTGCTACTGATTTTCCACCTTTAACCCCTTTATATGTTTTGCCTTAAACATAAAGTAACGCTAACTTTTTTATTCTGAGGGTTGGGGTTATTTACCCTGCAGTGGTTCGGCTGAGGGCAGTAGAAAAAAAAAACACAAAAAAAAAAAAAAGCAACAGATGAAAAGTTTTGTCAACACACTGGACTCGCGTTCAGGACGTAACTGAAGGTCAGAGAGACAAAAGGAACGAAATCCCAAATCCCAACCAACCGGGAAGCTTCACTAGAAAACTTAAGTTGAGAAAACACTGCGTCCTGAAAGCTTTGTTCTGATTGGTTAGAAGTTTTGCATTTTCCAATGCAATAAAAGTCTTTTTAAAGACGTCTTCAGTGTCAAAGCATCATAAGACACTAACGTAAGTCGTCCATCACTCATTACTTACTGCTAATCAGATCATAGGTTCAATTCCCAGCACAATCAATCAATCAATCAATCAATCAATCTGCCACTGCTGGGCCCCTGAGCAAGGCCCTTAACCTCTTAAACACTCAGCTGGAATCGTTTTGATTTGATTTGTTCTGAATAAGAAGATCAGCCTGACATGTGTGTAAATGTGTGTTTGTAAGAATAAACTGTTTATTACGTTTAGCTGTGGTAATTTTGTATCATGGCCCATTCTGTGTGTGTGTGTGTGTGTGTGTGTGTGTGTGTGTGTGTGTGTAAATGCATTTTTGCCCTCGGAGCTTGCCGTAGTTTGGTGAGAGTGTATGTGCACAGGGGAGTAAGACAGAGGAAAAAGTTGTGAATGCGTGTCTGTATGTAATGAGTCGGTTCAGTAACTTCTGGACTGCTTTAGTTCTTTATTTTTTATTACATTTGAGTGTTTAGTTTAATCGAATTTATAATCAATTCTGGACTTTTATGAATCGATTCCTGAAATCGGGTTTTTTTTCCCCACCACTAGTGTTTACATCCTGATTCACTTTCAGTTCTGAATAAATGCCTGTAACAGGACGTGTAAATGTAAAAGGTCAAATCTGAAACCAGCGAGAAAAAAATATCCAGACCGCTGGGATTTTTAGATGTTTTGCATAAACTCAAAACCGTGCGAAAGAAGTCAAACGTGTTTGTGCAACATTATAACAACGTATTAATAACAGTATAAAAACATTCCAATCTACCAAAAGACAGCCGGCGCCGTGGTGTAGTGGATTGAGCTGTCGGCACCCATATTTTATTTTCTTTGGTACAATTTCCTCTCCTTGACTCGACTATCGAACCTTCCGCCATGTCGCCTCAGAGGCACTGACTGAACCAGGTCGGTCGGAGTCATGTGACTTCACACATTCGGTTTTTTTTTAATAGAAAGGGTTAAAAAATCGATTTTCCAGCGGTTTAATAGATTATTAATATATTTTCTAGACAAGTTTAAAAAACATTTTTTACGAAGAACGAAAAACTCACCAAAAAAATAAAAAATTATGAAGAAATTTAATCTGAAGATTTTTTTTATAACCAAGGAAAAAAACCCAGCGGTGACGGACGTCAGAGGGTGTCAAGACGTTTCAGTCTGTAACTCGCAGGAAATAAAGCCAAACTGCTAGATTAATAACAGAATAAAGGAAGTGTGTGGAATGAAGTGTGATACAGAAACAGACAACAACAAAAAAAAACATCATCATCATCATGTCCTCAGGTGAAAAATGTGGGACGGGGACAATTAATTAGCATAAAGCGTGTTTGTTTTTCTGTTGTTTTTAAATAAGAAATAAAAAATCCATTATTTAAAGGTTATTTATTTTTTTTATTATTTATTATTTGAATAACAACTGTTCCAGGAAGGAGACGTTTGTATAAGTGACGTCATGCAGAACATACAGCATTTGAATAATTAATTGATGCACCAAACGAGAAATAAAAATACATTTTACAAAATAAAACTAAAGAATGAAGCAGCTGTGCATTAAATGCTAATTTATTGAAATATTTACAGCTCATTTTATGCTCCTGGATGTGGAAGTGACTTGAATAATGAAATGATTTTGCCCCAAGTTATGCATTTCTTATTAAATGAATGAAAACGCACGCACTTCTCACCTCTGCACACACACACACACACACACACACACACACACACACACACATGCATGAGATCCATAATTCAACACGGTGTCGAGTCTGATTGATTTTTTTTAACATGTGCAGACGAGGAGGGACCAAATCTCATAAATCAAATCAATGCAACCGCGCGCGGGAGGACAGGAATCAGGAAGAGTGCAGCACGCGCCAGTCGCGCAACACCAGGGCCACGAAACGCCTTTTGCATAAAGACAGTTTTTAAAAAAGAGCAAGAGGGAATATAAAAGGAACCCTGATCCAGGAACCTATTAAATCTTATAAAAAATACAAATAAAAAAATATGCAAAAGAAATAAAATGTAAAAAAAATAATAAAAATGCTGCTGCGAAATGCATTTAGAACCAATCGTAATTTTTTTTAATTTCTTAAAAATTTGACCGCAGGGGGGGGCGCTAAATTTGCAACAAAAACAAAAAACGACATTCAGGACTGTTAAAAAAATCCACGAATTAAAATCAACCGCATTTCACGGAGAGAATCATCGCACGCGCGTTTAAAAAGGCACGTGCAGGAAACGGAGTTCATCGATTAGTTATTTGATAGCACACGCGCGCGCGCGCGCTTAATCGTCGAATAATAATAATAATAAATAATTAATTAAAAAAAAAAAAGCTCAATTCAGTGGGAAAAGAAAATTCGCCAAATATGGCCGCTGCTGCTCTTCAGGGGGTTTCGGCTTCTCCCCCCTTTCGACCATCACGGCTTCTTTTCCTCTTTTTATTATTAATTCTAAAAATAAATTTGGGCAAGTTGTACATTTCGATTAGACGCGCGAGCGGAAAAAAACATCGCTAAGACGCATAATAGAATTTCTAAGAAAGTTTTCATTTTTGAGAGGTGCAATAAAGAAAAAGGGAAGAAACGCTTTCGTCTGTCGCTTTAAAATGAACACAACAGCAACAAACACACGCCGGGAATAAAAATAGAAAAAAAAAAACAAGAAGAAAAAGAAGAGGAAATATAAGTCGCGCGCTTACCCAGGAACGCATCAGTTTCTCCGAATCCGGATGCGCAAATTAGAAGCGAATATAGCGCGCGCGGCCTGCGCAAGGAAAAAATTCTAAAATGATTTCTAATTTGGAAAAAAGAGGGAGGGGGAAAGAGAGAGAGAGAAAGAGAGAGAGAGACGCGGCACGCGCCGCCTTCGTTACCTCCCAAAAAAAACGATGCGGGTCAAAAAGAATATTTTTTTACTGCTTTTCCGGGCCAGTGCGGAGAAACGGGATCCTCCCCCCTCCCCCCCAACACAGAATGACGGAAGTGCAATTTTTTTCCAATGCTCGAAATTTTTCAAAAAAATAAATCGTCCGTTTTTTTCCTCCTCCTCCTCCTCCTCCTCCTCCCTCTTTTTGCGCTTTGCTCTCGTTTTGCCCAAATGCGCATGCGTAGAAAGGAAACGCACGCCGGGTCTGGGAGGAGGAGCAGGAGGCGGAGTGCACGCGCTTTTACTCGTCCGCCATCATGCAGTCTGTTCGAAAAAAAAAAGAAATGCAAATGTAAATTATACGTTTTAATTGCGCGCACGAATTTATCTGTTAACAATCAAACCGGAAATAAAAAAACACTCGGGTTTATTTATTATAAACAACACTAATTATTATTAAATACTTATTTATATTAATAATAATAACAATAACATAAATAATGTGTTCAGCTACTTTTCAGGCAATCCATGCACAATTTTTTTGTATAATAACAATAAGATGCCACACACACACACACACACGCATGTGAGCATGTAGAAGACATGAATATTTTATTTATTTATTTATTTATTTATTTATTTGAATCGATTTTATTTTTTGCAAGACTTTTGAATTTTCATCAAAACTGAATTTTTTTGTTTCATTATAGGATCGGATATAAACGGTGCTTTGGCGCCACCTAGAGGTGCAATAACAACTCCAATTTTTTCATTTTGAAAAAAAAAAAAATAGAAATAAAATAACAAATAATACATTTGCGGTTGAACTTTTTTTTACAGCTATACAAGATTATATAAATTTCTATAAGAAATATAAAATGATTATAAAAAGTTTTTTCTTCAGAATAATAAACTATAAAATATCTCACTATTGAAATAATAATTAATAAAGGAGTAATTATTTCCCAAAACAATATTTATTCATATCTTTATAGAAATATATAAATGTCAATCAATCATGCTGTAATTTGTATGAGGCTTTTATTCTTCAGCTTTTTTTCTTAGGGTTTTGTTTTATGATATTTCTATCCTGTGTATTATTTTACAGTCTCAGTTATTTTACTGTTATTTTGTCTCAGTGAAAAAACATTTAGAAGTTCAGATTGTGCAGGTTGACTTTATATAACGGTGACAAATTGGATCTTAAATCTAATAACACATTTTGTTGTGTTTAAATAGAATGAGAACATTTCAGACCCACCGCTAGATGTCACTATTTCCATTAGTCAGGTTTGCTGTCCGGTAACTGAAGATCCAGTCCTGATCTCACATCACAGGACAACATCGGTCACAAGGGGGCGGAGTTTTACGGGGGGATAGGATAGGATAGAGTAGAGTAGGACAGGACAGGACAGACAGATGAATGGGTGGTTGTGGGATATGTGTGTGACAGAGAAACTGAGAGACAGACATAGATACATGGGTGAGTGTGTGTGTGTGGACAGACAGTCAAACAAACAGACAGACAGGTACATGGGTGGGTGTCAGATATGTGTGTGTGTGTGTATGTGTGTGTGGAGTCAGACAGACAAACAGACAGACAGATACATGGGTGGGTGTTGGATATGTTTGTGTGTGTAGACAGACAGACAAACACAGACAGACAGATACATGGGTGGGTGTTGGATATGTGTGTGTGTGTAGACAGACAGACAAACAGACAGACAGATACATGGGTGGGTGTCGGATATGAGTATGTGTGTGTAGACGAACAGACAGACAGACAGATACATGTGTGGGTCTGTAGACAAACAGACAGACAGATACGTGTGTGTGTGTGTTTGTGTGGATTCATGGATTCCTGTGGTTGTGTGGTGGATTCATTTAATTGAGTTGATTCAATTAGTGAAGAGTTCAGCCACGAGTCAACTTATCTGACTCCCAAATGAGCCTCTTTCAGTAAGAAAATGTTTTCATTTTATTCATATAAAATAAAAATCTGAATTATATTAAGAAAGTTTGCACAAACGTTCAGTTTCTGATGCTGCTTTAAACTCAATGGTTTTTAAAAAGATTCATTAAATCTGACAGCTAATCAGTTCTATTAATTCAGCTGATTAGATTCTTACACTTATACAATGGCGTGGCTTGTGTGCATGTAGTATCACAGAAGGAGGCGTGGCTTGTGTGCATGTAGTATCACAGAAGGAGGCGTGGCCTGTGTGCAAGTTGTATCACAGAAGAAGGCGTGGCTTGTGTGCATGTAGTATCACAGAAGGAGGCGTGGCCTGTGTGGCAAGTAGTATCACAGAAGGAGGCGTGGCTTGTGTGCATGTAGTATCACAGAAGGAGGCGTGGCTTGTGTGCATGTAGTATCACAGAAGGAGGCGTGGCTTGTGTGCGTGGAGTATCACAGAAGGAGGCGTAGCTTGTTTTCTTGTAGTATCACAGAAGGAGGCGTGGCTTGTGTGCATGTAGTTTTACAGAAGGAGGCGTAGCCTGTTTGCACATAGTTTTACAGAAGGAGGCGTGGCCAATACTTACGTCGGTTTCTAAACTAAAGGTTGTGTTGACATTTGACATTTTTAAAGGCCAACCTTGCGAAGCCGAACGAGGCAAATGTACCTGTACGCTTGAAGAAAAGTGTGTGTTTAAAAAGTGTGTGTTTCTGATAAGAACAGGCTGCATCATTCATGCACCTTCTTCAGCGTTTCTAACTTCTCAGTGTGTGTTCTCTGGCGAGCACGGCCTGTACTTTACAGATGACTGCAATTTTGTGCTTTTATCAGCGGTGTGTAACTGCAACTAAATCCTCACCAAGAAAAAAAGCAAGAATTAAAATCCATCTCAAGACTTCATCAGTTTGCAATAAACGCCGCATGATTGGATTTATTTTGGAAGCCGAACATTAAAATTATGTCCTAACACAATAAAAGGACTAAAAAGGGACTGGAGACTGCGAATGTAAGGCAAGAATAGTGACTCTCTGTTTCTCTGAAAACACACACAGCGCAATTCTCGGAAAAGGGTTATTTTTGTTCAATTTGTTTATTCAAACCGTCAATAATTGCTTCTTTTTTTGTCCACTGCTCGTCTCAATTCTGCTCTCGTCCTCTTTTATACCTTCACACCAGGCATCAGCAAACTCGGCCCTGGATTGTTGGTGTCCTGCAGAGTTTCAGTCCAACCCTATTGAAACACACCTGAACCAGCTATTCATCGTCTTGCTAGGTTTAGCTGAAACTTACAGGCAGCTGTTTTAAAAGCAATTTGGAGCAAAAACTCTGCGGGACCCTTCAGGACCGAGTTTTGATGTCCTCTGCTTTACACCAAAAAAAAAATAGAAACTGGACCAGGAGTGACATTATGCAGAGGAGTCACGAGAGCGAATCAAAATGAATCGAATTAAAGTCTGGTGGTTTAGAAATCATTTATTTATTAACGTATTATGTCATTAATTAAGAATACAAATGTAATAAAACTATTTTTACAGAACATAAATCAGAACCACAAAGTAGTCTAAAACAACTCAAAAACACTCAGGCGGTTCATGAATCTTTTGTGAATTCTGATTCTGATTCATGTGCGACATCTAAACTAACCACTTCAGATGTTAAGAAGAAAACAGACTTTTATAATAAGCTGCAATTTCCTCAAGACTTGGGTTCAAGCCCCAACACCACCACTCTGCCACTGTTGGGTCCTTGAACAAGACCTTTAACCTTTCCTGCTCCAGGGGCGCTGTCTCATTTACATTTACAGCATTGGCAGACGCCCTTAACTAGAGCGATTTAAATTTATCTCTTTTTTTTTCCCCAACTGAGCAAATGAGGGTTGAGGGCCTTGATTAGAGGTTCAAAGTGGTGGGTTGGTGGTGCTTGGAATCGATATCCGATCTTTCTGGTATCAGTCCAACACCTTAACCACTAAGCCACCACTTACTAAGCCACCACTTCCTATCATAGCTGACCCTGCTAACTTACTAAGGTGTGTCCTCTGTATACATCAGTCAGTTTCAATAAAGGAGGGTTGGCCTTTATATACCTTATTACTAGTTAAGGGGGGGCGTGGCCTCTGCATGAATTATTCCTAGTACTAAGGTTAGGGTTAGGGTTAGGGTTAAGGTTGCCTGTTGTATATTTAAGTCATAAGAGATAAAAATTGAAAACTTAAAGAGAAGCTAAAACTTTTAATGACATTAATCTCAGGCTTCAGATTCCTGTCACATGGAAAAACGCTTCCTGTTTGATCCTTTTATTCCCTGAATCAATATTTTGATTCTCTCTTCTTTTCATTAAAGTTGCTTGATGGCTGTTTCCTAATGACTTACACCAACGAAAGGGCAAAAACGGAAACTTGACCAAAAATGCACGAATGCAGAAAATCTCTTCACAGATCATTTATCTACTCACATCATGCACAACATCATGAACACCTAATCAACACGATTCATTAACCAACCAAGGTGAAGTTTCCAAATTTACCGGCGTGAAACTTCTGGGCGCATCCTTTCTGCTGTAAAAAACTGGCTTCAGACAGTTTCTCACAGCAGATGCGGGAAAAAAGAAGCTGTCAGCGTCGTTCTATTACAGAAACAGCAGCTAGTCAACACCTTCGCATGCCAGAGAGTTAAATCCACTTTAGATTTCAACGGAGTGTGAGAGCAGAATTTCACACACACACACACACACACACAATCCAAGCACTTTAATCCTAAACATCTTCTTCGGCTGTACTGTATTACATTCATTCATCTATAAATCTGGCGATTATGTGCAGACTGTAGATAAAGTCACTGGTTGATGACCACACACACACACACACACACACACACTCATTAGTCCTACACTGATAGACGCTCTTCCTCTTGTTAGGTACTTCTGATCCTGATCTTTGTCAGTCATGACGTTCTAGTCTCCTCACATCCTGCGTGTGTTGCGTCATGGTCGGCTTACTTCCTCTTTAATTTGATTAGGTTTTGGAAACAAAGGCTAAAAATGAGGCCACTGGATTCAAACTTCCTTTTTAGTTTACAATCAGATCTACACGAAACATAATATAAGCGGAAAAATGACGCTTTTCAAAGATAACAAAAAAGATTTTGTATAGAATCCCACTAAGACGAGGAGTTTGGAACCCAAAGGTGCAGTTAATTTACACAGTGACAAACCAACAAAAGGAAAATCTTTGAACAAAACTATGAACATAAACTAAACTAGACTTGGCTTGGCTTATTTATTCATCTTTCATTCATCTACCCGTTTATTCCGTAATTCAGGGTCATGGGGATCGGCTGGAGTCGATCCCAGCCATCTCTACAAGGGCAAAAGACATGAATTTGCTGAATTACTCAAAATATTTATTCAAATAAACTGAGTTACAGATTTGGCCATCGTTAGCAATCTTAAATCGGAAACTAGCTTAGCGATGTCTTCACTTGAAATCCCAAGCAGGAGAAACTGGCACAGTGTGTGTGGAAAAAAGTTAAAGGCTTCAGACTAAAAGCCTTCTGAAAGATCGATTCGTTTATGAGTCTAAAAATTGAGTGTTATTTATAAATCTCTCATTTAACCGACCCGCTAATTTAAAGTGCTTGAAAATCTGACGAGAGTATGTATTAATGAATGATTAAATGTCAGGGCAGATACACCAGGAGCTTGGCGTGGATTTAATACGTGACCAGGCAGGCAGATGTGCCTATTATCCCGAAATGTCAGAGCGATCTGGTGCACTCACATGCGAGTCAGATGAACTCAGTCCCCCCCGGCGCACCACTGGATTCCTGTTTGCTGAAAATAGATGACCTACCAGGCGAGTCTCAGAGAGGGCGCTGGAGCCTGGTTGTGGTGTGGGTTACAGAGTGGTGGCGTGACATGAATGGCGGTTACTCTTAGGTCATAGCGTGAGCTTGCTAGTGGTGTGCATTTTCTAGCAGGGCCGCTCTAAGAGACGAGGTTGCGGCAAACACGAACCACGGATACAACCTGTAATTTTCAACCAAACAGTCGACTAAGGAATTTTTGTGTTTTCTCAAATTAGCATCTAAACATAACGGCATCTTGCTAAAACTGGCTAACTAGTGTGTATCTAGCGAGTGTGTGTGTGTGTGTGTGTGGTGGACAGGGCCTGTATTTACCCAGCCCTGGCATTCATACAATGCACACACAGACAGAGGAGGAGGAAGAGGAGGGGATGTCTAACACCGATGGTACTTCCTTTATAAGAGGATGTGAAGACGCCGGGGCCTCCTGGACAGTTTCTGTGCCAAAAGAAAGATTTACTGACTAAAGTAAAGGTCAAAGGTAAATGCGGAGTTATAACTGGTGGTAGGGGATATGGGGTGGGGGGGGGGTATTTTAGAAAGGCTAGGGTGATCTGATCATTGTGACCTACAACACTAGATATAACTCCACCCCACTTGTGACATGCTGGGGAAAAAATACAAATAATCAGTATAGAATTTCTAATCAGCAATATTTAAAAATCAGCACTTTTGGGGAAGGTGTACTTCTAAGAGACGACTGGGTTACTGTGGTAACTATAAAGCTTTCAGTATCCGATCAATAAAGAAACTCGTAAGAAAAGAAAATCATTAACAGAATCTCTCTTTTCATGAATGGACCCGTCTGGCGCGTTACTTAGCTGTGTCCTTTGACATTTCTACGCGAAAGAGGCGGTGAAAGTGAAAAGTGTTTCTCAGTCTGGCAGTTTGTTCGCTGGCATGGCTAGTCAGCAGCTCTCCGCGTGGGCAGAACTGGCACGCTCGGCCTCCGAGGACAGATGGGCATTGAACACTGACTTACAGTTTCTATGTATTTGCAAAAAAAAGAGAGAATGAGAGAAAGAGTCGGTGCATAGTGAGCGCTAATGATATGGAATGCTAATTTGCTCCTATGACTCAAAGTAGATATGATTCGCATGTGCTAATTGCACCGTTAACAGAAAAAATGAAGCTAAATAGTAATTTGGCTAACGTTAAAAAATGTCCTAGTTGTTTATTAGCAACACAACCCATACATAGTAATAAATGAAGGAGTATTTAATGTGCTATTAAATTCTTTGTCCCCACCCACTTATCTTTAACCAGTTTGACCCCCACAATGTAAGAATCTACCAAACTCAGCAGTGTGCAATACCAAATTTAGTCACTAGGTGGAACGAGATCACACCAAAAGCAGGAATTTCTTCATTTCTTCATCACGCATGGCAAATGATGGAGTAAGACATGTCGCTGCATGCTGCAATCGCACCGCTGCGCTGTCCTAAGAGAACCTGCATGCATATTCGAGTCAATAAGCCTGCACAAGTTCCTAATGCGTCCTATAAATCCCCCAGCAGACAAGCACATGCTCCTTCGAGACGACCGCATTCCCAGAGCTGCAGATGGTGTTTGCTGAACACACAGGTTACGTCGTTGAGAGATATTTCTAGCGCCAGAGGGTCAGCCAAGGTTTTTCGAAGGGAGAGGGACTGGGACAGCATTAAACCATAACAATCATGAAGTGTGTAATCCTACTAAAGCAAACCAAATGGGAACTGAAATGTCGGCAAACTGAGGGAAGAAAAGGAAAGCGATCCAAAAACCTGATTCAAACAATGTGCTTGTTTTTATTCGTGCTGTCGATACATACTGGAGATTGAGTAGCAGAGGGATAGAAACGGATCTACTGGTAGGGGCGGACGAGGAACGATGAAGCTCTTCTAGAAATATGAGGCCTGATGAAATGTTTGCGGAAAGAAAAAAACTATTAGCCTGTAAACCATTTACGCTGGTTCGTTAAACACAATTGGTCATCCAATCAGGTGAAAGCAAGGCTGACGCATGGAGTCATTTACAGGTCAAAAGCTTTAGTTTAAAAATTAATCATCTAAATAAAAAAAAGAAAGGGAATGGAAAACAAATATTTAAATTGAGGGGAAAAAAGAAAAAAGAAAAATAAATGTGATGTGATGTGATGTGATGTGATGTGATCTGGGAAATCAAAAGGTAAAATTTGTAAACCCTTTTCTGTAAAAAGGAAAAGGGAGAGTTGGGTGTCATCAGTATAACAATGGTAGGAGAAGCCATATGAGGAAATAACTAGTGAGCCTTGTGGGACACCAGTAGAGAGTCTGCATGGAGCAAATGTCAGTCCTCTTTATTTCACATGCTATGAATGACTATCTATCTATCTATCTATCTATCTATCTATCTATCTATCTATCTATCTAGCTATCTAGCTATCTAGCTAGCTATCTGTCTGACTGTCTGTCTGTCTGTCTGTCTGTTTATCTATCTGTTACCACAGTTTCAGTAAAGTGATTCGATACTATTACAATGACAGTCCATCCTAGGTGTTGCCGTTGACCTATTTCACACATACACACACACACACACACCCCCCAAGTTAATCAACCTATTCCAGATATTGTATTTATAATTTTCTAATTTGAATGTTTATAATTAATTTCCTGAAACTTTACAGTACGTAGCAGCTCTTTTTTCCCGCGTTAGGTTTCTAGGTCAAAAAGAACGCAGCGACAGAAAAGCTTAATCATTCGGCTGATTGAAAGGAGTTACGGTTTAAGACCAAATTAAAGCCATCCGTCAGGAATTCGCTCCTTCGAGGCTCGGCCAGGAAACGGAACCCGCGTGCTGACATTTTCCAAATGATGTGCCTATAATTGGAATCTTATTAGGCCAAGCGTTCAAAGATTCTCTTCCCTCAAGAGCTGCGGTTTAGAAGATAGGAAGTGTGACTGTGATGTAACGCTCCTACACGTAATGCTGCTTACAAGTGGGTCAGCCCACAAAACACACAACAAAGAGGGACGGTTTCCATTACAGATGTGGTGTAAACGTGTTCAACAGATGTTAATCGGTCTTACCTACTCTGCGTCGAGTCTTCATCAGGATCCCGTCATTTCTAATCCCCTAAACTCTAAACAAAGTTACATATAAACACAATAATCCACATAAAGAAATAAAACAAAGTGGAAAGTGTGACAAAACTCGAGCTCTTCGCTTAAAGAACCTTTACTAGGGTTTCTTTGCTGTTTTACTGATGTCTTTTAATTTTGTTTTGTTTATTTTATTTGCTCATTAAATGTCAATTACTACTTAACATTCCTTTCTCAACACCACAAACAACAAAATAAACAGGAAAATAAATAAAAACTTCTTTTGAATTGATACCGAAGCCTGCGGTTCGCTTAGTACCATACGATAAAAAAATAACTGAGTAGCAAATAAATGTATAAACTGGTAAACAAACAAAAATAGATTATAATCAGACGGACAGATCTAGTCATCTGTCTGTTTGTCTATCTATCTATCTATCTATCTATCTATCTATCTATCTATCTATCTATCTATCTATCTGTGTGCTAGTCTATCTGTATGTCTGTCTGTCCGTCTGTCTTTATGTTTGCCTATCTGTCTGTCTGTCTTTCTGTCTGTCTGTCCATCCGTCCGTCCGTCTGTCTGTCAGTGTCTATCTATCTATCTATCTATCTATCTATCTATCTATCTGTGTGCTAGTCTATCTGTATGTCTGTCTGTCCGTCTGTCTTTATGTTTGCCTATCTGTCTGTCTGTCTTTCTGTCTGTCTGTCCATCCGTCCGTCCGTCTGTCTGTCAGTGTCTATCTATCTATCTATCTATCTATCTATCTATCTGTCTGCCTATTTGTCTGTCTGTCTATCTGTCTGTCTATGTAGCTAGTTATTAAGTATTTATATTTCAGTTATTTTTTTATTAGTGAATCCAATGAGTTTTGCAGCAGCTGTGATGTAAGTAAATAAACAGTTTAACAGATTATAAATATTTACACTTGTGGATTAGGGGCCTTGCCCAGGGGCCCAGCAGTGGCAGTTTGTTGATCCTGAAAATTCATCACCTTGTTATCAGCAGCCCAACGGCTGATCCACTGAAATACCACTGAACCACTTAGATGCTACTGAAAGTCCTACAAGCCAATCAGAAGCCACACATGCAGCGACATAAAAGTAAACACACCCTAATGACGTTCTACTCTCAGTTTATTACCCCTTATGTGTACTCTCCAAACACTGTGCAACTTCCTCTATTTTAGAACATGCTTTCTTCACACCCCGTGTAAATATTAACGTTCGCATCACCTCGTGAATATTCATCTCCGCTTCGTAACCCTTCACCGTCATTGCGTCAGAGCAGCGAATGAAAGAGGCTAAAAATAATCCCGACCTCTCCAAAAATCACCCAGGAACTCGTGGAGATCGATGCCTTCTCTCGGATTAATAATGAGCGTTTCCGGCGTCGCGGGCAGTGTGAGGAAAATCACTGAGAGATGATTCATTCTGCGATCATCTGATCTGCACCATCGAGCATATTCAACAAACCAGGAATGATCCACAGAAGCAATAGAACCAATTGTTAGTCTTCTCTTAATTACAGAAGAGGTGAAAGGTCACGGGAGAGTCAACTGCCAAATAATCAGGTTTATTAACCACTTCCTCACTATGGAGACTACGGGAATGGAAAGATCTGGGTTTAATTCCCAGAACACACAAACTACCACTCCTGGGCCCCTGAGCAGGGCCCTTAAGCCCCAATTGCACAGTTGTATAAATATAATACAAATGTGGATAAGGGCGTCCGCTGAATGCTTTAAATGTAAATGTGATAGTCTGTCATCCAGAGCGAGTTACACTTAATTTCAATTTTTATCCAATTGCACAGTTTAGGGTTAAGGGCCTTGCTCAGGGGCCTAACAGTGGCAGTTTGGTGGTGGTATTCAAAACTATAAACACCTTAACCTCTGAAGTACCACTTCAAGATTTGACTCATACAGAAACAGGAAATAAAATAACTGGAAATATATTCAAAATCCAGGTTTTGGGGGTAACGTCATAATAATTTTAAAATGGTGGCTCAAATGGTTAAGGCGCTGAGTTGCTGATCTGGAGACCAGGAAGACCTGGTTTCAAGCCCCATCACCACCAGTTGTTAATCTGGAGACCGGGATGACCTGGGTTCAAGCCCCACCACCGACAAGCCAACCACTGTTGGGTCCTTAAGCAAGACCCTTAACCCTTCCTGCTCCAGGGGGCGCTGTATCATAGCTGACCCTGCGCTCTGAGCCCCAACCCTCTAAGATGAGATATGCAGAAAAAGGATTTCACTGTGCTGTAAAAAAGTATATGTGAGAAAATAAAGACTTTACATAAAATTTGTATTTAATAATCAGCCATTTATCATTCGGAACAATGGAATTAACCCTTCGTTGAACATTTTAAACACATATTTGTGTTTATATTGACGTATAATTTTATGTCTTCTTAACCAAACCTAATTAATAAAATTATTACAACAATAGTTTCACTATTCCGTCATTTAATTCATTTAATTTTACAGAGTATCTATTTCCTCAACCCCACCCCCAAAAATTCCCCACCTGGGATATCTGTCTGCCCACCCGTCTGTGGTTGGCATGCTGTACCCTCCTTCAATGACAATGAAGTCATTGTGTTCTTTTATTACCCGAGTTATGACACACACTGGTGTGTGTGAGATCTTCTGGAAGCTGAGAGAAAATGTAACCGATTCGTTGTTCGTGAGTCACAAAGTCTCAGAAAAGGGAAAGAAACAGACTGGAAAATGGGAAAGAAGTCGAAATTTTAACTGGCTCCTCTGTGCAAAATGACGCCATTGTTGATTTACATCTAAGAGGAGTTTTTAGTCCAACACACACACACACACACACACAGGGTGCCAGGTGACAGCAGGTTTTTCCCGTTGTGATGTGATGGCGTGTGGTATGAACTCTGTACTTTATTCAGCCTCACTGATTAACCTGACGTCCATCGTATACAGCTGTTCTTACAATACCTTAAAGACAAAAAACAATACAGAGCCCCTAATGGAAAAAAGAATAAGAGCGAGAGAGAAAAAGGAAGAAAGAGAAAAAGAGAGCGAGAGAAAAAGAGAGACAGACAGAGAGAGAGAGAGAGAGAGAGAGAGAGAGAGAGAGAGACAGACAGATAAATAGAGAGAGAGAGAGAGAGAGAGAGAGAAAGATAAATAGAGAAAGAGAGAGAGAGAGAAAGATAACTTTTTTTTATTGATTTTTAAGAGAAACAGAAACCTAATCAAATCACAGCTCATAAAACTAAAAAAAAACACCCTGCCTGAAAATATAGATGTGTGTGTGTGTGTGTGTGTGTGTGTTACCTGGTTCACTTTGCTATTTTTAGAGCTAACATTGTAATGAAACTGACATGAACAAGAAACTTTGGCAAAATGTGACTTAAAAAAAAGGATTTTTATATAATTGTATCTAATTAATGTGTATTTAACATATAATTATCTTATTATTTTTATTTTTTAATTATTATTTAATATTTAATCATTTTAATTTCTGCATTTCTTATTTTATTATTATTATTAAATCACGGGGGTGTTTTTTTTTATATACATTGTCCCTGTTTAAATATTTAATCACATCCCACACACGACATCCCGGCCTGTTTTTGGTTTTTTTTTTAAGTTCTTTGGGTTCGAGTTGAACTGCTGACTGAAGCATCGTATACAGTTAATCTTTGTCTCAGGGGGAAAAACAGGCCTCTCACATCGCGTGACCATCGACCCGAAAGCTGAAGATTCTCTAACGGTGTTGGTTTAAAGAGAGCGGAGCTGCTTTTAGCTTCAGTAGAGAAGAAAAAAAAGCACCAGTTCTGTAATGGTCCTGCTTCAGTCTGTGAAAAATAAAAAACCTTTAGTGAAGTCAGTTATAATTAGTAATTAAACTAATAAAAACTGTTTGGATGAAATAAAAAAACAAATAGGCGGCATATTTAATTATTTATTTATTTATTTATTCATCTAAGCCTATTCATATAATTCATAATTAATTTCTACGGAAAATAATTGTATATGCTGAATTAATTAGTTATTATTAACGCTGGGATGCTGAAATTCTAATGTTATATAAATAGCAGTAAACAGTAAAAGGATTCTGATGCTACGAAAAAAAAAATCACGTACGAAATCACGTACCTCCCTACTATCTAGTGTGCAAAAACAAGTATGTGAGGCGAGTGTTATGTCTAAATCCCTAGTATGTATAAAACATTCATTCATTTATTTTCTATTACCCGCTTATTCCCTAATTCAGGGAATCCCACAGGGATCCCAGCTGTCTCTGAAAGGACGAAAGGCAGGAGGGGGACACCCTAGACAGGTCGCCAGTCCATCACAGGGCCACACACACACACCCTCACTCCTATGGACCATTTAGAATCACCAATCAATCTAACATACATCTTTTTGGACTGTAAACCCACACAAGAACCCATGGGGAGAATAAGCAAACTCCACACAGAAGGACCCCTGCAGGGAAATCGAACCCAGGACCTTAGTGCTGCCCATGTTTCTGACACTTTCCTATCCCATGAAATAATGAAACACACATGACCTCACATTTAATTTATACACTCCAAGGAGAGAAACCGACAGTTCCATCATGTGACGTCTTCAATGTGACTAAAACAAGTGATCAGTGTAGAGGAACTCCAGCTCCAACCTGAGAAACATCTTACGGTGAGTTTCATGATAAAGACTATTAGATGGAGATTCTGTATCTATGGACACTTTAATTTTACTGTAAGTTACTATAAAATCTCACACACTCGCTGCTTTTAACTCTTTTTTTATGTAGTTGTGATTGTTAGTATTTTTTACAGGATTCTGGATTTTCCCTTCATTTATTCAGATCCAAAGTAACTAATAATTCACTACAGGAGGAATCTCATCATTCCAGACTTTTATTATTACTCGTTTATTTAAGAAACTTTAAGCATTAATACTTTTAGTCGAGTCGTTATTTTTTAGAAGTATTTTAACTGAATTAAAGTTCACTGCTGGAATAAAAAAAAAAACAGATAGAACCCATCGTAGGTTCTAGATTAAATGTTCCTGGTGAAATGTATCTTAACGCTGAGATTCAGCTATAAATCGCCTGCACACTCGACTAAAGCTGCTCTTTCGAACGGCGTTGTTATCTTTGACCCACTTTCCACACATTCAGTGAAGAGAATCATGATATAAAAATAACTTTTTTTTTTTTTTTCTTTTTTAGCCTGAAATATGTTCCTCTTCAGGAATCCTGCAACGTGTCCCAGATGAATCAGAGCAGAAATAAAGATGACTTTGCCTTTATGTGCATGTGTGTGTGTGTGTGTGTGTGTGTGTGTTTTCAATTTTATTGCTATTTTGGCCCTTAATTTATTGATTAGTTGGGTTTAAACATGAAGATGTAATAAGACCAAAAAAAACTCTTGGCTTGGATTAAACCCGGTAGCACATACTATGACTACCGGAACACATCTGTACAGTTGAATTTGAATTTTTTACTCCCACAATGGCTGACGGGGGAGGAGAAATTTATTTGGTCTCGGACAAACTTAAAAATATGTTTTTAAGGCGGATTTTGTGTTAGTGTTAGTGTTTCTATCTACAGTAACATTCTAGACTTGTACATGGCTGCCTGGAGATAGGAGGGTAATTAAAGGGTACGAAAGCAACCCCAATGATTACACAGCCGCTAATTAAACTGTTCATCGAGCTGCTGTGCATTTAATGCGATTGCATCATTCGGTGCCTGTTTGACTGGTTGTTTTCCTGAAAGTCACCTGACTTTTATTTTTCCACTCTGGTAACAAAGATGGCCTTTTGCTCTAAAGTTCTAATCAGCAGCTGGAATTAGAACATCATGTGAAAGAAGTTTTTTAATCTGATTATGACATTAAATGGGAAATGATAAGCAAGAGCGAACACACTTCTCCTTCGCACGGATCTGCTCTTCCTCTGCTTTTCCTCCTGGAGAATAATACCAGCTCCTGTCTGACGTGCTTCAGCGTCACCTTTGCGCTCCAGTACTTTTCCTTCTCCGTCCTCTGTGATGTGGCTTAGCTGCTTTCACACCACAAGCCAAAAATAGAAGCACGCAATAGGAGGGGTGAAGAGAGAAGACGAAGACCCAGACGATCCGTTTTTTGGGGGGGGGTTTTTCCAGAGAGCTTTGTTTTGAATCCATGTTACAGAAATTAGGTGGGACGAAGAGACTCGAAGAGACTCTAAACGCTAAATTTTTTATTATTTGAACGTATGAGTCGAGAGACGTCATTAGGATAAGAGTTTAAATTAATTTATGAATAATTTATTCCTGGTTGTCGTGTCACCTGTGTTTAATGGTCATAAAGTTATAAATGATTATTAAAAATGATTGTTTTTAGATGATGATGATGTCAAAGATTATTTCATAAATACAGCTTTTAAATACTTCCTTCTATTTATAGCAGTGTGTGTGTGTGTGTGTGTGAGTGTGTGTGTGTAAAATACTTTGTTTTACAAAACAGATAATTATAATTTAATACAGTGTATAATTATATATATATATATATATATATATATATATATATATATATATATATACACATTATAATTATTATGACATTATGATGTCATCATCCAACCAGATCTGTGTATAATAAAAATATAAATGTAGATCTATATATGACGTATATAGGTGATAAATAAAATAGGGTGCAAGTATCCAGACTCAGTAGTGTAAACACAGAGGTGTGTTTGGTTCGATGCCCTCCTGAGACCTAAAGAAAACCAGTGTGTGGAATATTTTACAGCATGTCGACTGGAGTGGACCACGTGACCATTTTAGTTTGAAAAGACAGCCCTTTCAGTAAAATGTGCTTATTCTTATGGCGGCCATATTGGATGCAGTGTAAGAACTAGTTTCTAGCATCCCAGCCAATCAAATAACAGATCGCTATAAAGTCCAGGATGTTCTTTGTACAGTACGGCAGAAATCGACAAAATGGCTCACGAAATTCAATTCAATTAATTAATACCTGCTTATTCCCTAATTCGGGGTCACAGGGAGCTGCTGGAGTTTATCCCAGCCATCTCTGAAAGGTGGAAAGACAGGAGGGGGACACCCTGGACAGGTCACCAGTCCATCACAGGAACACACACATGTACAATTTAGAATCACCAATCAATCTAACATACATGTTTTTGGACTGTGGGAGCAAACCGGAGAACCCGGAGTAAACACACACAAGCGCGGGGAGAACATATAAAACTCCACACAGAAAGACTTTTTTATATTTATACCTCATTTGGCAGATGCGTTTATCCAGAGCGACTTACATTTATCTCATTTATACAAATAAGCAACTGGGGCAACTCCGTAACCACTGCGCTACCACTTTTAAAAATGTTTTCTTATCATTGCCAAAAAAATACTTATTTGTAAATCTCCTTGGTCGCTCGGGCAGCCATGTTGCCGCTGCAGCTAATGCATCTTGGGAAATAACATGTCCAGCGCCGTCTGGCACACCTTTTCCAGCATCTTTTAAAGATTTCAAGCTGTCCTACTTCCATCGGAATACAGGCCAGAGCGGATATTTTGGGCGTCGCTGAGGACGAGGTGAATGAACTGATCGGGGACACAGGACGAAGACGGTGCTGTTTTTCCACAGTGGTTCAGTCGTAGGTTTTCTTTCTGGAACGTGAAAAAGATGCTGTCTGACGCACCAGTTTCATCAATAAGACAAGAGAAACGGGGTGAATCATACCAGGGTGCAAAATATGTTTTGGGCTTTTAACGCACTCAGGGTGCAACAACAGCCCATCAGGGTACACGTGACTTTTGTATTTAAAAATGAAAAAGGCTTTTATTCTGACAGATAAAAAGGAGAACGTTAGGGATGGAACTGATTATGTCTTGATGACACGTGAGAAATCTTTTTCTTTTTAAATTAAAGTTTAAATTAAAAATAATTCTGTATCATTGGATACCATTTAGACCACTGCTTATTCTCCATCTGTCTTTTTCTCTTTCTGTCTCTCTCTCTTTCTGTCTCTCTCTCTTTCTCCATTAATTTCTCTCTCTCTCTCTCTCTCTCTCTCTCTCTCACTTTCTCTGTCTCTCTTTCTCTATCTATCCATCCCTCTCTCTCTCGTTCGCTTTCTTTATTCTTCACTCCCTCTCTTCCTTATTCTCACTTTTCTTCTCTATAGCTTGCTATTTTATGCCCTTTTTCTCTCTCTATCCCTCCCTCCTTCACTCTCTCTTTCTGTGTCTCCCTCACTTTTTCATTCTTTTTCTCTCTCTCCTTCTCTTCCTGACACTCTGTCTCTTCCTCTCTCTCTCTCTCTCTCAGGCCTGTATGACTCATCCAGCTGCACCCTGCAGATCCTGACAGTCAATGCAGCCCGGTGGGCGCCACCATAAAAAAAGAGACGTTGACTCCGAACCTGAGTGTGTTTATTACCGCCACTGACATACAGGAAGACTGGATTCAGCGTGACTTTATTTAAAGGGCTACGAGTTTCTGACAATCCTTCATCCAAATGTGTTCTGAGCATTAAAGGGGCACAAAACCCTTTTCTAGGTCCACCTCTGTTTATGTATGAGAACAAAATGTTTTTGAAATAATGTGCATGGAACATAACATCTCATAACCTGACTAATAATCAATATACGTTTTTGTTACGTTGAGAGAAAACGTTCCAGGAACAATGAATTAAATAACAGTCATTAATGTAACAATTTTTAGCATAACAATCATTAGCGTAACAATATTTAGCATAACAATCTTTAGCATAACAAAAATTACTTTAAGGTTCTGGCGCTTGTTTTCTGTCTTTATGGCATGAAACCGAATCCTTCACGTGCATCGTGCCTGAATCACACACATAAATAACTGCTAATTATCATCTGGTCTTATTGGTTCTATTATATCCTCCACATTAAAAACCTTATTAACACAGCGAGCTCATAAATACCACCAAGTTCCTGTGATCTTCAGCAGCCTGATTCATAGGAAGAAAAACACTAATTAGGGAAAAATAAAGAGGGAAACATGCAAATAAGATGAATGGAAATTAACTAGTGTAGATGCTTATTAGTTTTACCCCAGTGAAGACTACCAGGTCACAGAAAGAGGACGAGCTTCATGTCCTTACGCTTAAAACAGAAAATCTGATTGGGACGAATAATTAAACCTGCCAGCGACCCTGTCATCGGGATCGGATATCTGACGACACGTTATCATTTTGGCGCTTTTTTCGGCTGTCAAAAATAAAATGAGTTACGTTATAACTGCGGTGGTTGGTGTCTGCGCGGCCCAGTCACACCTTTCGGTTAGCGATTAGAATTGGAACGTTGGTTAAGTGACCTTGCCGCGATCAGGTCACTGGGCAGGTCGCTGGCTAAAATGCTATATGAAAGTGGTAGTTTACACTGATAAATAAAAAGAAGTTGGTTCAAATCCGCCAAGTTGACATTTTATTTATACAACTGAGCAGTTAAGGGCCCTGTTCAGGGGCCCAGCAGTGGTGCAGGGAATTAAACCGGCAATCTACAGGTTAGCAGTACAACACCTTAACCACTGAACAACCACCAACCCACCAAGTTACTGCTTTCGGGCCCTTAAAGAAGGCCCTTAATCCTTGTTGTCTTAGTTAATTTTCTTCTCCAACTTAAAAAATAGCAGAAATATAAATACACTGGGGTTTTTTTTGTTTTCCTGTTAACGTTTTTTCAGCTATCCACAGTTTTAATTGACATTTATTGCCTTTTTTTACAGCAGAAATCTAATTTTCAGACTGAATCTACATTTAGCAGCTCTTAAAAAAGATCAGAGGCGGATATTCTGAGTCGATTGCTCATACGCTTTATTTAGCGCTTTATGTATGAGCTGGAAGTAGCAGAGCTGAAGATGTTGAGATGTTTTCTTTGGGAGTGTAGATGTGGAACGAGTTCATCTGGTGGACGGCTCATGTTAGATGTTTTGGGGAGAAAGTCAGGGAAGCACAGATTGAGGTGGTTTGGACATGTCCAGAGGACGAACAGTAAATATATCGGTAGGAGGATGTTAGAAATGAGGCTACCGGGCAGAAGGTAAAGAGGAAGACCAGAGAGGAGGGTATATGGATGCGATAAACGAGGACAAGAAAATTATCCCACAAAATTAAAATAATTCAAAAAACAAACACAATGTAAGACTCTCTTCTCCTAAAGCCCCATAAAAACCATGCCAAGATGATTAGGGAATAAAACCCCTGATCTTCTGTTGGTCTCTTCGGGATTAAACCAGCGAGACTTCCACCACTTTTTTTTTCTTTTTTTTTTGTTAATGAAATCTGGTCTCAGGGGCTTTTTCACAACTAACCCACTTACTGATTACATAAACGTTTACTCTTATGCAAAAGTGACCTCCAGATGACCTTTAATTCAGTTATCAGGTCTCTAAAGCCGGAGAAGCGCTGGGACGACATTTTTAGAACCGCACAGCAAAGAATATAATTAGTTCGGAAATAACCTGGAAATCAGCTAATTGCTTAAATCCCCCATGAGCGCTTGCTAAATTAGCAAATCATCTGCTAAATCATTCACACATCCGGACTTCTTTATAAAGACTCCGACGAGAGGCTTTACACCTGTTTAGTGTTCAGTGTATTGAGACGTTTTTATTATTATAATTAGTAAAGATGCTTAATTAGCATGACGTAGGTACTGGCTGGCTAAGTTCCTAAATGCTAGTTAGCGTTTTTTTGTGTTTAAGTCTAAAAGTCAAAAGATAGAAAATATTTTCAACAAACATCATTTGTGTTCTTCTGTTTCTCATTACTGAAGAATTACCGAGGCTTCTTTTTTTTTTTTTTTTTTAACCAAACCGTGTGGATGATATGAAGTCACAAGACCAAATCTGAGCTAAATAAACAAAAAAAGTGAATAAATGAATGAATGAATAAAATAATTTTATAAAGATTGATCAATTTAAGATTATATCAATTTCAGAAACAATAAACTATGTAAACGTGCCACTTTTTTGCCTTAAACATACTCACACATCACAGCATGAGTTAATAATTATAACAGGAAGAAGAAGAGGAAGAATAACAAATTCCTGTCCTTTTTCAAAAATCTAAATTATAAAATGTTTCACAGATTCAAGTAATTTTCTTAATTAAATAATTAATTAATCAACAAAAACAAGCATTTTCCCAATTATTTAATTAGAACAGTCTGTGGATGTGAAACCAATATTAATTAATGATCCATAAAAAAAAAAAATAAAAAAAAGGAAGGATAAATTGCTTGGTATGTGTTCTTCTTATTTCTCCGAACACGTATATTCATCAACCAGAAATGCGTTCAGCACTTCAGCCGAGAAAGCCTGGAGTGTGTTCTCACACTGATTTGTGCAACAGCCATGTGACTCCTTCACCACCTGTATGACGTGATCAGCCGTTGGTCAAACTCAGATATAATCCTCGTTCTCATGCTGAAGGTTGTTGCTGATCCTGATAAAATAACCTTCTTGGTGCTCGAGAGAAAGCTTAAGGGTCTCCTTATAAAAACAGCAGGAAAATTGATTCAATCTGGTCTGCACTATTTTTACTCTACACATGCTGAGCGAAATGCGTCGCAGTGCATGTTGGCATTTTCTTTGAGCTTTAAAATGTTTCATCATTGCGATAAAACTGCATTATTGCATGATGTCATGATCACAACCAGTAATGCAAATTCTACCAATTCTTATGCATTATGCGATTTTATTCAATAAACGTTATGGGGGGGTTTTTTTCAGCGTAATTTTATTGTAACATTTAGAAACAATTTGTAAAAATGCAGGATATTCGTCGCATTTTTAAGAAACGCTGCCATGAAATCCTGGAGAGACTGTCATGTGTTTATTATTAAATGATGTCATAAGCGCTTAAGGATTAGGGGCCTTGCACGGGAGCCCAGCAGTATCAGCTTGGTGGTCCTGGGGATTGAACCCCCAACCTTCCAATCAGCAGTCAAACATCTTAAACCTCTCACACCGTAACCATAACAATAAAAACTCATTCCTAATCTCTAATCCATACTTCATAGCTGTCTCACCACTGTCTCTAAACCAAACTTCATAGCTGTCTCACCACTGTCTCTAAACCAAACATCATAGCGGGTCTCACCACTGTCTCTAAACCATACTTCATAGCTGTCTCACCACTGTCTCTAAACCAAACATCATAGCGGGTCTCATCACTGTCTCTAAACCATAAATCATAGCTGTCTCACCACTGTCTCTAAACCATAAATCATAGCTGTCTCACCACTGTCTCTAAACCATAAATCATAGCTGTCTCACCACTGTCTCTAAACCATACATCATAGCTGTCTCACCACTGTCTCTAAACCATACATCATAGCTGTCTCACCACTGTCTCTAAACCATACATCATAGCTGGTCTCACCACTGTCTCTAAACCATAAATCATAGCTGTCTCACCACTGTCTCTAAACCATAAATCATAGCTGTCTCACCACTGTCTCTAAACCATAAATCATAGCTGTCTCACCACTGTCTCTAAACCATAAATCATAGCTGTCTCACCACTGTCTCTAAACCATACATCATAGCTGTCTCACCACTGTCTCTAAACCATACATCATAGCTGGTCTCACCACTGTCTCTAAACCATACATCATAGCTGTCTCACCACTGTCTTGTACACCTTCCCCTTGATTCTAGCTGATATTCTCCTGTCCCACATCACTCCTGACACGTCTCTCCACCCAGTCCAACCTGCCTGTACTTAAGTACTTAAACTTTTTTTACCTCTTCACCCTGTAATTGCTGTAGTTTATTTAACTGTGTTTAATATAGAAAAGCAAAAAAAAGGTGGAAAAGCGTCTGCTAGGAAAATCTGCGGCGGCTCATTCTTTGTGTGCTCATTTAGTAGACAAAAACGATGTTACATAAAACACAGCCGCACTGTTTACAGGTTTAAATGCACATCTGGTTCAGCATCTGTCTGAAACATGTTAGCACAGAACTGATAAAAAGGCTGTTCTGACTATAAATAACACAGTGTAAAATCTTCAAATGCAGGTCATACCGTCACCTCGGTGTTGCTCCAAATCAGATATTTGATCATTTACACACTTTTCAATGCTGATTTTTTTCTTGTTTTTTTTATTTTCCAGCAGAACCAACATGCTTAAGTCATGATTCAATGTCAATAATCTGGTGTCTGCTGAAGAATTCATCATGGACGCAGAAGAGGACGTTTTTCCCCTGATGTTGAAGGTGTGGTTCCACCTCTGCAGGCAAATAAAATTATTTTAGGACACTAACGTTAGAGCCGGGAGTGACGTCATACATGCAGGAGATGGAGGAAATAATCAAGATACACACACACACACACACACACTAGAAACACGCTTAAGGAGAAAGTACACCCACAGCAGGTTCATTCTTTATTCTATTTAATTAAATCTTATTAGTTACCCTGATTTTAGTAAAGATTCTTTGGTTTTGTTTTTTTGGGATGTCTGGATCAGTGTGGTGAAAAACAGGACCTGGAGCGAGGCGAGGCTGGTGACCTGAATCGAGAGGATATTTCAGTCTGGGTGATTTTTTTTTCCCTTTTAAACACGGCCTACTTCTTTCCAGGGGGTGCAGAGATTAAGGGAACAGACCGGAAGATTTTTTTTTTTTATTTTCTAAAAAAAAAGAAATGGGATATAAGGCCAAAATTTTGGATCCGATGCCTCGGCTTTGAACTGAGAGCTGTGTTTAATACTCAAGCCAGGAAACATTGCGATGAACCTTTAGAAGAAAAATAAGTTTAGTGTATAAATAAAACTATAACGCAGTGACACAATCTGTAGATTAACTCTGAAAAGAAAAAAAAATTTTTTTGATGTTTTATCATGAAACAGGAAGTTGACTCAGAAATGCAATGTCCAATCTGTCTCAAACTTCGGTTCTGGCTTGAGTTCATCTACAGTCCTTAGTAGTGGTAGCTTAGTGGTTAAGGTGTTGAACTATTACCAGAAAGATTGGGGTTTGATTCCCAGCACCACTAAGCCACCACTGTGGGCCCCTGAGCAAGGCCCTTAACCCCCAATTGCTCAGTTGTATAAGTAGGAGATAAATGTAAGTCGCTCTGGAAAAGGGTGTCTGTCAAATGCTGTAAATGTAAATGCACATTCAGTTATAGTCATAGCGCCACCAGTTGGCAGCAGGAAGTTTGACTTAAATGACTTCCTACATGTAACAGTGTAAATGCAGATTGCTTACCGTTTGCTGTTTTTATAAAGCCACCGCGTGGCGAAGAGCCTGGGAGCAAGAACCCTTTCAGTGCCGTCTGGCAAAATTCAACCAATCAGAGTGATTCTGAGTTTTGTATGCCATAATCATCAAACGTTAAAAGGGTGTGACGTCTGACGCTACTACAATCATTTTTCCAATATGACAAAAAAAAGGACAACAGTTTCTCAGACACCGTGACCCATTAATCCAGTTTCCACCCATAGTGCGACATGGCATGACGTCGATCTCCTTTCACTCCTCCTGTAATTTCTTTGAACCACCCAGTAAACATCTCACACCTAATAGTCACTCATTAACATTCCTCAAGCAGACATGACGAAAACACCCACAAAGAATAAGACCAAAAAAAGAAAAATGACTCATGGCAGCCGTTATGGTGGCCTGGAAATAGCTGCTAGTGTCAGTGTGAGGAACTCCGGGTGAAGCATGGAGCGATGGCTGGCGTTCCTCCTGTGAGGAACCAAGACGAAACCCCCGCCGTAGCGGATTACAGATTCATAGACTTTCACGTTCTGCTGCTCATCTGGAAACTATGAAGTCCCCAGTGCCGAGTCCGGGCTGAGGGAAATATTCTGGACTTCTCTGGGTGACATCAGTGTCTTCAAATGATATTTTTGGGCTTGGAATAAGTCTGGAATTTCTTAAGTCAGTCCTGTAAAATTCAACACAATGCAACAGCTGGACTAATAATAACGTTGGAATGGATTTATATCTATCTATCTATCTATCTATCTATCTATCTATCTATCTATCTATCTATCTATCGCCTGTAATTAATCGCTAATCTCTACTTGTTTCTTCCTCTTAAACCCCTTAAATGACTCAAGGAAACATCATCAATTAGCACAGAGTGGGAGGTGGAAGGTCATTTGGATTCCCCATGCTTACCAATCTGCTACTGGTGGTCCCCTGAGTAAGTCAAACAGACAGACAGACAGATAGTCAGATAGAAAACAAGATGGACAGACAGACAGACAGACAGATAGATAGATAGATAGATAGATAGATAGATAGATAGATAGACAGACAGATGAACAGATGGACATACAGACAGACAGACAGAGAGAAAGGCAGACAGACTGACAGACAGACAGAGAGACAGACAAAAAGGCAGACAGATAGATAGATAGATAGATAGATAGATAGATAGATAGATAGATAGATAGACAGACAGATATACAGACACACAAGAAGATAGACAGATAGCTAAATAGATTAAATAGGTAGAAGAAGAGAGAAATAATAAAACGTAAATAAGAAGCTGTGGCAAGTAGGTACAGCATTAAAGGGAAAACTTTTTGAACTTATGTTTGCGTTTTGTGGTTGTGTTGGTTTGTGTTGGTTGTGTTGTGCACTCCTGGGTGGCTGCAGTTTTTCCACACATTTATATAATCATAAGTTGTTTATTTTGATTAAGATTTAAAAGTGATGTCACAATTTAGAACGTTTCATTATTTTCCAAAAACATTTACAAGAAGATTTTGAACCCACAGCCTCTCATTACCAAACGGTTAAAGGTAAACAGTTATTTGGAGAGAGAGACTACCGCTCAATTTTAGGGCACGTTAGTTATCGTTAACGAGACATAAACGAGACGCAAACAGCGTCCGCGGGATCGTCAGCGTCAACGGTGAGGTGTTGTTTTTGCAGACGACAATGAAGTCATTTACAGCGTAAATTAAACAAGACCTTAAGTTTATTTTTTTTCCAGAAATCATAAAGTACCAAATGATGTGTGTGTGTGTGTGTGTGTGTGTGTGTGATGTGTGCAAAGTAGAGCGAAACTAGGTTGTCTATGCGCCATGATATAGAACGTGTCTTTACTTGTTAAAAATTCCCACTCCCTGTTTTTTCCACAATCCTGTTACTCACATCTGCAGCAAACATAAACCGCTGCTATGAACATGAACGTAAGGAGGAGGAGGAGGAACAGGAGGAGGAGGTGTGTATGGGGTGTCATGGCAGAACGTTAAATCTGAACCGACATTGTATATCCCAGTCAAGCATACTGCTATCACTATGGTTACATAATACTGGCAGAACATAAAGGAGATTGAGGAGAAAAGCTGAAATGCTGTCGGTGAAACCACGATCCGTCCTTTAGGTCCATAGATAAAACAATGTTCCATTAAATCCACATGTTTCTCATGGAGATGTTTGGAAAGTGGAACCAAACGACGCCAATCTTCTTCCAGTACTTGAAAAAATTGGAGCAAGAGTCTCAGTGCTAAGGTTTCCATATTGTCAGATTTAAGCAACAAAAATGACAATGAGGCGCTTTAGTGGAAGAACAGCAGGTTTCCTAGCAACATCAACACATATAAACAAGTGATTCATTCATTTTTCGTATTAGTCATGTGAGAACCTATTTCATTAGAACTGCCTCCGTTGTCGAACTGCTATTTCTTTTACAGCACTCTCTTTTACTCTTCTATTAGGTTGTAGTTGCTAGGGTTCTGTTTGGGTTCAGTTCAGGGTTCTTCTGGGGTTCTGTATAAGGGTTAGTTTGGGTTCTGTTCAGAGTTCTTTTGGAGTTCTTTATAGGGTTCAGTGCACGGTTCTGTTTAGTTCAGGGTTCAGTTCAGGGTTCTGTTCAGGGTTTAGTTCAGGATTCAGTACAGGGTTCTGTTCAGGGTTCTGTATACAGTTCTGTTCAGTATTTAGTTCAGGATTCTGTTCAGGTTTTATTTCGGGTTATGTTCAGGATTTTGTTTAGGGTTTAGTTCAGGGTTCTTTATAGGGTTCTGTTTGGGTTCTGTTTGGATTTAATCAGGTTCTTTGCATTCTGCTTGGATCCTTATGTCAAATGTTGTAGGTTCTTCACCCAAAGTTTTGGAACAACTTTAAGATTAAAATATGCCACATTTTGTATAATATTGTTGTTTTTTAGTACTTTTTCTTACAAAAACCCTAATAAAGTTGAAGAACTCCTGCATTTCTAACAGCAGGGGGTAAAACATCTTCTGTACGACTTCTGTTTTTTTTAGAAATGTGATATTTCAGGTAATTTCAAGTAATATTGTTCTATCATTTCTCACCACATCCTCATTAGTGGAACATCTGAATGAAAGCGTCACACTGCGAAATAAATTTCTTCTTCTATTCTTCCAATTATTCACCCAGAGAACGTCAGGGTTCCACAGCATGCCAGGAAATCTCCATATCACATGACAAGGCACAAATATAAAACCAGTTTGGGCTGCTTTCAAAACAATAATTAATGTTCTATTGAAGGAGTGTTAAGGGACACTTTCGGTCCCTTTACACGGAGAACGTTTGGAACTCTTTTTCAATCACAAGTTAAACCAAAAACTTTAAGGAATATCTGAAGATGCATGAAGAAACATCTTGTATTTTGAACTATCATCTAGTCATCCTAATCTCTGAGCAGGAACTAAATGACTCATTTCTCTGACATGATAATCACTTCTTAGATTAGTAACTAGCAAATAGCGCTGTAGATCTATAAGTAGCACTGTCTACGCTATGTTTACACACAATAGATCCAGAAAAACCCCTTTTGATCCAGCAACTGATCTGTAAAAAAATCTTCTAGATAAAGAAGTAACACTATAAAACCTCCAGCACGGCTTCAGATCCTTTCAGAAAGTAGATCTTTATAACAAGACATCCATAGAAAGCATTTCCGATCTATAAACTGATATGTAAGGGGCAATAGTGGCTCAAATGGTTAAGGTTCTGAGTTGCTAAGTGGAAGAACAGGATGACCTGCGTTCAAGTCCGCCACTGTTGGGTTCTTGAGCAAGACCCTTAACCCTTCCTGCTCCAGGGGTGCTGTATCAGAGCCGACCCTGTGCTGTGACCCCAACCTTCCAAAGAAAAAAATTTCACTGTATGTTGTACTGTCTTATTAAAAAAAAAAAATTTAATCCATTTATCTATTTAGTACTTAAGATCCAGAAGTTGTACTTTAGATCCACAAATAAATCACTTTAGATTCTTTCTAAATCTTTAACTAGATCCGAATGTTGCACCTTAGAACCAAAAATTGTATCTTCTTATTCTGGACCTAAAACCATTTGTTTTTTAGATCCATGGTACTAAAGAGCAATGACTGGATCTGATGACCGCTATTGAAGATCTTAAGCACAAATTTCAATGATTTTATTTACTGTACTTTCTGACTACTACAGAGGTCAACATTAAGTCAAATTTGTCCTAGGATGGCTGGTGCCGTGGTTCAGTCGGTTGTTGCGCTCTGGTGAATCAGGTTCGATTCCCGGCTCGAGTTCTTTTCGGTTCCACCCCCTCTATCTCCCCCATTTCATCCCTCTGTCCTATCAATGAAGATTAAAAGCCCACAAAAAATAACCCAAAAATGTCCCAAAAATGTCTTTAAAGTTTGTCCTTGGTTTTAGGACAACCTTAATGAAAGTGGATTTTTAATCCACTTTAAATAATAACTAGTCTTATTTATTTCATTTCGAGAATGTTGATGGTTCTGTAGTGACAGTTCTTCATTTCAAGTAATTCAGTACTATGTAAAGATTTATTGAGCAACAGAAAAATAACAGCAATAATTATACCCTATTAATTACACACTAATAACATAATTTGATGATGCCGGGAAACAAGCCTACCATCTTCCGAGCACCGATCCGATGCCTTAACCATTAAGATACCAAGACAAGGCGTTGGATCGAATGCAGCTTTTGTAGTACTTTCTATTTTTAAGTAACAGAAATAGTCAAATGTTTGTGACTAATCAGTTTGTCATCGCTTCCTCTTCAAATCTTTATATACATTTAAGCCAATAGAAGAAAAAGAAGTAAATGAATCAGTGAATGAATCGGTGAAAGAATTAGTAAATGAATCACTAAATGAATCCGTATGTCGTTTCTGGAAAACCAAAAAAAGAAAATTGTTCTAATTAAATTGTGTCTTGTGATGTTTTGGAGAGACAGCCAGCCGTCCTCCACAAGGAACATATCCTGATTCAGATTTGGTTACATAATTAGACTCACTCAATCATCACTTGCAACATTCTGATGTTATCTGGACTGGAGCATTTCCACTTATCATAACTGGTAATAAACTGTGAGTCTGCACACAAACACCTTTTGTATAGATTTATATCACGAAATATTACAACATTAAGCTCACTGTTTTTTCATAAATCTCTGGCTAAATCTGGGTGACGACTTTTCGGCTCACATCTGATTTTATTTGGTTCTAGCGAATCGTTCCAGGAAATCCCACTGCACTGTGTCCAACCCCGAAAAAAAAGCGCTCAGAAATCACTGAAGCACTCACATTTACTCAATAATTAACTAGCGAACGCTGAGCGGACATTTTTAACGCAAACTCTGGGACAAAAGTAGCCTCGAGCACAAGCGACTTCTGTAATTAATTGTACGGTACAAATTGATTTAGAAGAATTAAACCCGACCTCTGCTGTTCTAGGAAAACATTCCTTCGCTAAAGGTGGACTTCCTGTAGCATTTTTCAGAGGCGCTTGATATTCTTCGCTTAGCTTTAGGAGTGTAATTCAATTCAATTCAATTCCAAAGAGTTTCAATTCATTTTCCAAATCTAAAATGAATTAATTAAATCCTAAGGAGTGGTTATAGGGTTAAGGGCCTTACCCAGGGGCCCAGGGGATACAGCTTAGTGGTGCTGATCTCATCTGATCTGCACTCCAACATCTGCCCCCCGGTGTTAGATATCAGGGACGTTTAAATAATAATGCTACACAAGCTAGCAGCTAAGATGAACTAATCCGATGTGGCCAAAAATGTAGTCTCATAAACAACCATCACTGCTTTGATCCTATTGGCTGGTCATAGTGCTTTTGATATAGAAATAAGAATAAATAAGGAAGTCTTTTATTCTCATGAATTCATCATAAAAATGTAGACAAAAGAGCAAAACATCTAAAATAAGATTCATAATCAAGAACAACTTGATTTAACTCCATTCTAAAAAAACTTTTTTTTTTTTTGGTTCTAGTGTGTCTTTAGTCACATGGTTTTTTATTCCATTGGTTGAGTAAAAGGCCAGAGAAGCGCCTGCTGCGTGTTAAAGCGCTCTGGTCTTCATCACCGGCAGCTTTAGAATCTCTGGCTGCACTTTTCCAAACAACTCTGTAAACTAGTTATGAAGTTGGTTGCCATGGTTCCCAGAATCCCCACGAGAACATGCCCGGTGCTGTCACTCACGACTGGCGAGAATAGAGCAGCTCTCCTGTTGGAGGTTTCTCATACACAACCGCTCACTTCACACACCGTCACACACCATCACACGTTCAGAGCGGTCGAGTTTCACACAATGCAGGTCATCAGCCACTGCTTCGTGACACGACACGGGATGATTCATTGTGATGGAGGTTCTCGCACTCCGACTGGTGAAATCCGGATCATTCGCCGAAAAACAACTTTAAATATAAAGATAAAAATATGATGAAGCCTTAAAAGAAACGTTTGTTTTCTTTTAAATTGACATTTAACTTTTGTGCCAATTTTGGGTTTGTAACTAAAGACTGACCGATAATCATTTTTCCTGATATTAAGCCCTTTTTTTTTATCAGATATCGGCTTTCTAATATCGGATCCAACGAATAACCCGGGAAATTTAGACATGATATAAAGATAAAATAAAAGATAACAGGACTGCTCCTAGTTCCTACTTGAAATTCTCATAAATATCTCATTAATTACTTACCCTCTCTCATTTACTCTCTCTCTCTTTCTCTCTGTCGTTTTCTCTCTCTCTCTCATTTTCTCTCATTCACTCTATCTTTCTCATTCGCTCTCTCTCTCTCTCTCATTCTCTCACTCTTTCATTCGCTCTATCGCTCTCTCTCTGTTGTTCTCTCTCTCTCTCTCATTCTCTCACTCTTTCATTCGCTCTATCTTTCTTATTCGCTCTCTCTCTCTCATTCTCCCTCACTCTTTCATTTGCTCTCTCTCTCTCTCTCTCTCTCTCTTGTTTCATTTACTCTTCCATCTGTTCAATAAAGTCAAAATGCCCAAAAGTGAACTATAGACATAATTGTTTATTTTTCGTTTAACATCACTCTTCACATTTTTTTTGCAAGGGTCAAGTTAAGAGAAGCGACTGTGAATAAAACACACACTTCATTAGCATCGGGACGAGTTGGTGTGAAGTCTAATGAGGTGAAACGTTTCTCAGCCGGATTTATTTTTAGCTGTGAATCTTAACAGCAGCAGTTTGTTTGATTAATCACCTGTTGAAAGAAACCCGCCGGTGGTGTTAATGCGCCGCACTGCGAAACGCCTCCCCGCCGCGTGGTTCATGTCAAAGTCACCTGGGACGAGTCTGGCGCTTCTGCACCGCATACACACGGCAACGTCTCTCTAACCTTCCAACTGCACTTACTTTCCCAAAATAGCAACTCGATTGTGCCTGATGTTGGCAACGACCAAACACTCTACCGAAGGACGAGTGTCTCTTCAAGCCCCGGCGTCCGTGTGCCGCTTCATTAGGACGAGTTTTGACATTGAAACGTTTGAAGACATCCAGATGAAACGTCCACAACATCCTCAGTGTCCATGTGGCAGCAGATTCACGTGTGCTTTTTTTAGTCCAGTTTGATTCTAATTGGTCAGACATGAGGTTTATTTTAGGATTTATGATTGGAAATCTGATACAAAACAAATACACAATATTGGACTAGATTCAGATGGTGTGAACCCAGTTGAAGGCTGTGTCTCAATCCATTCCCTAGTCCGGGGGTCACCAGATTTGGTGGCCCCTGAACTAGGAAATGGATTGAGACACAGCCTTGAGTTGGGTTTTACACCATGTGATTTTTTTAATCGTCTTCAGGTTCAAAATTTGTCTCGGATAAACAAATCCTGACTAATATAACAGTATGTGCCATCAGAAAGTAACAGCAATCAGGAAACATTAGTGATAATAAACTTGCTGCTTGAATCAATAAGCAATAATCACTAAACTGGTAAGAACTTGAACACACAACTCAACACACACTTGATGCACAATGCTAAATTTGAGAGCCAATGTGTACACTGTTGTGTGTGTGTGTGTGTGTGTGTTTTAGTCGAACTGTATCCTGCCAGATCCGCCTAGGAGCTTTATTCCGAGCCAAGTCCAAACAAGGCTGTCATCACCTCGCTTCAGCAAGCTGGACCGAACCACCTGCCGCTCAGAGCTTCCCGTTAGTGTGTGTGTGTGTGTGTGTGTGTGTGTGTGTACACATGAGAAGGCAAAACAGACCTGAACCTTCTCCAAATGTGAGGTCCAACTGTGGAGTTGGCATCCAGAAAGGAAAGAAGCGCTCACTCAAACACCCACTGATCCTAAACGAAGCCAATAAAAACCAGGACACACACACACACACACACACACACACACACACACAGGAGCAGACATGGTTCCTTAGCAACTCTAAAATGCTTACAGGATTAATGCTATTTGTGGACAGGTGTTAAATCTTCTCTAACATTTCTTTTCTTTTCATTTTTCCTTTCTTCTCTTCTTTCCTGTTCTCTTTTTTTAACTTGTTTTCCCTCTTTTATCTTCGATTTATTCCTCTTTTTTTCTTACCCTCTTCACTTCTCCTGTCTTCTTTTCTCATCTAAATTTTCTTGCCGTCCTTCTTATGCTCTCTGTTTATTTTTTCTCTTTCTTTTATTCTCTCTCTCTTTTTGTTTATATTTTGGACATTCATTTTTCACCACTTTTTTATTATCTTTTTTTGACTCTTTTTCAGTTTATTCTTTTTCCTCTTTTCTTCCTCTCTCTCTCTCACACACACACACACGCACACTCTTCTTCTCTCTTTCTCTCTCTTTTTTTGGTTTTCTCATTCTCTCTCTCTCTCATTATCTTTTACTCTCTTTGCCTCCTCTCTCTCATTCTCTCTCATTCTCTTACTCTCTTTTTTGCTCTTTGTCTAGTTCTCTCTCTCTCTCTTTGTCTCGCTCTCTTCTTTTTTTCTCTTTCTTTTTCTCTCTCCCGCTATGTGACTGCAACCATGTGACTGTATCAGGTCATCTATTTCGAGCAAGTCACTCTGTACCTGTTTACCCGAGCTGTGACAGAAAGAGGCAACAGTGACGAATATATTTACACACACACACACACACACACACACACACACTCCAATGTCTGTTAAGAAAGATAAAGAAATAATTAAAGACCAAGCAATCAGAAATCAATTTAATCATTTATCTCTTTTATTGTATTTTTTTTTCTTAATTTTTTTTTTTTTTTTTTTTTTACAATGACACCAAATGGATTTCTTTTCTACCTTTTTTTTCGCTTGCTATTTTTCCGAGATGCGTTTGAGTTGTAAACAGTGAAAATGATCAAATAAATTTCGTAAACCCCTTACAAGCAGTGTATGACCGAGGAAAAGGGGGATTTCACCTTACGGCTTTACCTCCTCCTTTTTTTGGATAGGATGATGTGGTTTTATAGCTTAGAGGCTCTGAATATTTACATACATACAGCTCTGGAGTGTGAGACACATTTCCCACAAGACTTTGTGTTATTGTGGGTTTTTTGTTTTTTTTTTTGTCATGGTTTTCTTCTTTTTTTTTTTAAAGAATTTGACAGTATTTACATCCATAACGTCTCCGGCTGCCTGCTGCCAGAAACACACTGTTAGAATTACTTACTTATAGGAACTAAATAATCTGTTAACTAAAATCGGTCTTCAAACAAGTCCAATTTCTTTTTTTTTTTTTCTTCAAACGAAAAAAAAATTTCCATCGTTAAAGTAAAACTTATCCAAAAGATAAGCGGACTAATCATAAAAAATAAAAAACATATTGCACTTACATAAGGACAGTTCATGGGTATTAGGGGTAAAAGGTAAGAGAAGGGGTTAAAGGGTAAGGGGGTGCTAATATTTTTGTTTAGCCGAGTGCAATGAACTGAGCGAGACATCCAGCAAGGCTCTAAATAAATATGTGAACTTTCTGTACAGGTAAAGCATTATCTTTCTCATTAACCCAAAAAAAAACATCTACAGAGTGCAGGTTTAAACCTAATAAAAAATACTAATATATACAACGAAAAAGGTGAAAGGTCAAACGAGCCTGAAAGCTTCATAGTCGAGTGCCGTGCGGTCCTGAGAATCCTCCCGTCCAGTCCTTACATAGAGCTACGATGAATTGCTAAACTGAATCTGTCACGCGTTTGACCTTGGCAGAGCTGCGGACGGATGAGTGCGTTCCGCGTGCAGAAGCATGAAAAGTCCATGAGCATGTTCCGCTTTGGTCCGTTCCTCGCAAAACGTCTTTCAGGACGGCGGGATGAGAAAGGAGACGCCTCGTCAGGGAAGTGCATGAGGAAAGACAGGAAGGAACCGTGTGCGTTGCGGCGTATCCATCCGGCTGGGGGCGGCATGAGAAAACGAGACCGAGGAGAGAAAAAGAATGGCGGCAGCATCGTACCGAAAGCACAGAGGATAAGTAGCGACAAAAACAGTACCCGACTGTCTTAACATCGAAGAGCAAATCCCCGGCTTTGCCCCCAAAAAACTAACTAACGATGATGTAGCTTGTTTTACAGCCACTCCACACATCTCCTCACTCAGCTGCCGGAATTGGACGTCCGCCTCTTCCTTTCTGGCGTCTCTCCGTCCTGATCGTCTCCATTTTCTCATTCTGTCTCTTTTCTGCTCATCATAGGACAGGATGGCGGATGAGAACGAAAGTGTCCACAATGCTAGTTAGATATTTTTGTTCAAGCGTCCCTGCGCCGCACTTATTCTTACGACGACGACGACGACGACGTAGCGCTCGCTTTCTTTTGGTTCACCAAGTCTACGTAGAGTTCCGAGCGTAGGAACCGCGGATACGAGTCCTTCTCCATCAAGCCGTATATCCGGCGCTGGGCCAAGTCGAAACAGGAGCGCGTGACGTTCTGTAGGTTCTCCTTGGTGTGCTCTCGCGTGTATGAATCGAGGTTTACCTGGAGGGAAAAAGCAGAGAGATAAAGTTACTGGCAAATCCTGGGCAGGTCAGGATACCAGGCTCTCTCTCTCTCTCTCTCTCTCTCTCTCTCTTTCTGTCATGTTCTTAGTTTAATTTGAATTACAGATGTTTTGAATTTTTCATCCAGGATTCTTTCAAACTCAGAAAGTGAAAACATGCGTCAAAAGCTAAGGCTTAGTGCAGCACGGGTATGTTTGAATTTATTAGTCAGGGATGACCTCATATCCTTCAGGCCTCTCTCAAGCCTCCATGTGGGAACCATACACAAAGACTGGCTCATTCACGGAGTGCCTCATGCCTTAAAAACTAGGGGGAGGGGAGTGCTCTGGAATTATACTCCCCTACCCATGTGTGTGTTTACTTTGCAACTTCTCGACGAAGCCTGCCTTACCTCTTTACAGGACTGGATGGCGATGTACTCTGCAAAGATCTTTTTAGCCTTCGAGGTCATCTTGGACTGCGACTTGATCTTCTTGTAGTCCTCACATGCCAACCAGAATTCCAAATTCTCTTCGCTGAACTCGGTGCGCAGGAACGCTCTGAATGCCGCCAGGCCATCTGACAAAGAAAGAAAGAGAGAGACGGGGCGTTATCGGACAAGCGGACAGGAAGTGCCAAAGGAACACCAAACACAGCTGATCTCAGTGTGAGATAAGAATCGCTCCACAGAGATCAGACATTTCCTCTTTTGCTTTGCTTATCCTTGCTACTGTACATAATTTTATCAACCCCTTCCTGTGAAAAAATTTACATGGCCTTCCTGTCTTTCCTTTCAGATATTTTTAAAACCTGGAGCGTGCCAAGGTTTTTTTTAACACAACAATTTTCCTTTCTTTACAGGTTTCATAAATATTTCTGACAGGCTCCTGAATGGTGCTTAAAGATTCTGTCAGTAAGAATACAAGGAATTGAGGAGTCACCCAGTCAACTCGGAACGATTGTCCGCTGCAGATAAGCTGGCTGGGGTTCATCTTGTCCATGTTGTGTTACAGAAACGGTTGAAAAAAATGACACAGTGTAGATACGTCTCTTTTGTGCGCATGACATGCTGGATGTTTATTTAATTTTTTTTCCTATCCCTGAGAACGATATTAAAAAAAGTCGGATTATGGATTATTTTAGAGCGCAGATATAAAGAGAAAGTACACAACAGTGTCTTTGGAGCTCACTAATCTCTCCCTGCTGATGCTCAATTCTTATGGAGTTAATTCATGCCAAAGCCTTTACACTCTCACACAAAATGCGCCAAGCCCACTCACATGTTATTCCCACTTTTGAGGCAAAGGGGGAAAATCTGAAGAAATTTGAATACAATCATAGAATTACAGAAAAAAAAAAAAAGATCTTGACTTACATTTATGGACGAGCAGCTTGTCGAGGGATTCCCCCCATTTGAGCGCCTCCTCCGGCGTTGGCCTGCAGATAAAAGCAGAACGGTTCTTGAGCAAGCCCATTTCTGTCAGGTTTCTCATTGTGTGACCCATCCGAAGCTCTGTGCTTCTTTTCCGACTCGGTGTTTGTAAGTGTGATTGTGTGTTTCTGTGTGTGTGACAAATCCCTCTGAGTGTCTCTGGTAGAGAGCTTGCTTTATGACTAAGCTCGGAGCAGGGAGGGGTAAAGGAGGAGCTACAGTCAGCCAGTAGGACAGTACACTAGCTCCTCCTCCATCTGTCTCTCACTTCTCCGAACCTCCTTTTCATTGTGAGGCTACAATTAACAGCTCTACAACATCTGCTGCCTTATTGACTTTAGGAGCCAGGGCAGACTTTCTGCACCAAAGGGCAGCATTATATTCCGCATCCACGGGCAATTAAACAGGCGTTAGTTGTGCATTAGTTCCGACAGATGGGATTTGGTGTGTCGTATATATTAAGTATAACATTACTTTGTATGCACAATTTCTGTTTGGTCTCTCCAGTGCAGCTCAAAACAGGAACTACATGATCTACTAGTATAAAGTAAAAGTTTTGACGCCCACATGCAAAACAACGAATGTGCAAATGTTACCATGCACAAAATTGGGGCATTCATTCATTCATGGAAAGAGAGACAGACTAAACATAATGACCGGATGACAGTTTAAAGACACAAACACATATATTCACCGCTACTTACTCGATAAGGCTATGTACACACACACACACACACACATATACATCAACAAACATACACACTGATGCAAGCAGACCTAAATGTAAATCTTACTTCATAGTTTTGTCCAGTTTGCTGGTCGGAGTGCTTCCAGGAGATTCATTTCTTCTCCTCAGGAATGCCAAGCGGTTCTTCATGTCTTTGGCCCTGTATGAATGCACACAAGCAGGCAGTCAGAAATGAAGCTCGGAGCTGGACATCATCAAAAACATCAAGACTCAATATCGTAAAAAAAAAAAAAAAAGAATCCATATCTCGCGTACATTTTCCCCGAAGTCAAATTCAAATTAGCGATAAGATTCCAGCAAGGTGCTGAGAGTTGGAAGAGAGACACTGACTGTCTGTCTCTCTCTCTCTCTCTCTCGTTTTCCCGCTCTCTCTATCTTGCACTCGTCTCAATCCTGTCCTTCGTCCTCTCTCTCTCTCCTCTTCTTCCTTTCTGACTGACAGTGTGATGTACCGACAAAGGGATGAGGCTGAGTGTCGCTCTCTACATCCACACCTCTCTAGGATTCTCCATAAGGCCCCTGGGCTTGTGACCTCAGGGTCAAAGCCCTTAAGAGGGCTAACAGCGTACAGCAGAACAGCTGCACCCTCTTTTACCCCAGCCAAACTTTAGAGTTGGTGACACGCCCTCCCATCCTCCCATCTCCGAACACTTGTCCTCACACACTTTGACCTCGCTCGCGTCCTGGTGGAACGCCCGACCTTCTGTGACACCTATTTCTTGCTTCTTGATTTCCACCGTGGATTAGCAAAGCCTCTGCTCTCATCAGCACCACGTTAGGAGACCATTTTATTTTTAGACCTCCCCAGACACAGTTCCTAAATCCGTCCATCTATTCTGTCCTGTATTATCATGTGAAATTTGGTGAGGCAGGAAAGAACGAATAAGCGCCTGCACTCCAGGAATTTTGATCCTTATTCATCAGTGCATGTTCAGACCATCAACATCTGTGGTTGTTTGAAAGGAAACCAATAAACCCATGTTTTTGAGGCCTCCACTGTTTAACCATCAGTGTTAGTCTTCTAGAATCAGCTAGGTTTAAGTAAAGTAAAGGTGAGCCATTACAGCAGGAGTATCCAAACTCTGGTCCTGGAGGGTCGGTGTTCTGCAGAGTTTAGCTCCAACCCCAATCAAACACAACTAATCAAAATCTTGCTATGTTTACTTGAAACTTACAGGTAGGTGTGGTGAGGCAAGTTGAAGCTAAACTCTTCAGGACACCGACCCTACAGGACTGAGTTTGGACACCCCTGCTTTACAGGAAACAGGACGTCTGGAACAATTTATGGCATCATGCAATGTTTTGCTTAAATCTGGAAACAATGCCCCGACCCCCCCACCTCCGCACCACCACCACCTCCCACAGAAATAACCTCTTAACCAAAGGAGTAAATGATGAGCAATCTTTCTAAAATAAAACACCGGGCATTTTTCAGGCAAGAGTCAAGACACAAGTAGACCACTTCCGAAAGACGCGGCTGAACAGACTTCCCCTTTACCCACCGTGTATTTATTCTTAGTTGCTCTACGTTCAATCGTTCTGCTACCGCATGAATAGGGAACATGATACGTTTCAAGTTGTTTTTCCACAAAGCCAAGGTTATTTAGGGCTGAAGCTACGGCTCTTATCTTTGTCAACAGGCAGGGGGGGGAAAAGTCGGCTGTAATAATGTGCAACACAGCAAAGCGGCACTTTAGCTCTTTACACTGGAAGCAGGTGAAACCTGAAAGAATTTTTTAAGACTTCCAGTTGATGGTTATGGGACCTGCTCAAGGGTCAGCAGTGACAACTGTGCTACCACTGCCCCATAACTGTAAGTGTGAGTGATAAAGGGAAAGGGTCCCAAAACCCTGTGGGGGCCACATAATTCTTCCTTTCATTATTGAGGGACAGAGTGACTTCCAATATCAGTGTAAAGATTCAATGATGTGTTAATTTTGCTTTTGTTATGAGCGTAAAGACAAATTATCCTTATTTTTACTTGTCCACTTTTGGACAATTTCCTGCATTCCAAATTAAATTTTCTCTTTGCCAACCATTTGGTCATTTTGTCCGCTTGTTAAATTTTCCTGCTGGTTGGCGTGCGGTAGCACTTATTATTTGTTCTTTTGGTGGAAGTCGAACAAATAACTAATAACTAATAAACGTTTGATACCTAAAGAGGATTTTAGGTATCAAACGTAGGTATCAAACACATATATCAACAGGTATCGGGGACCCCCGTCCTAAAATTACAGGAAGTGGAGTCTCAGTGGAATTGTCATTATGTGATCTTAAAAAGCCACTTAGTTATTAGTTTTAACCAGCAAATTAACTACCAAGTCAATACAAATTAACCCATAGTATCTTGCACAACACACAACGACATGGAGAATTTCTTCTGGTTCCAGGTTGAAAGTCTAAGCAATTTGCTCTCAGTGAATCAGGAGAATATCTTAAGAACAGTTAGCATAGCGCCCCAAGCTACATCATGGATAGTAAACTAACATAGACAAAGCTGAGCTCAAGATGGACGTCCCATGCCAGCTAGATATAAGAACAAATTTCTGTAAATAAAAGTCTGTGTTCAACATCAAACATGTTTTCAGTCAAATTTTAAGACTGCACCCCGTCCTGCTAATCGCACCATCTCACAGTGTTGCTAATCAGGGGAGCCGCTAGCAATTTTGGGCCCTAAAAATAGGCTCTCTACAGTACCCCAACAGTCTGTTACTACTAATAAAACAGATATGTCACGGGCCCCCAAAGTGCATGGGCCCTTACCGTTGTCCCTATTAGCAGTGCCCCTGCTGCTATTTACACATAAAAAGGTTTTTATTTTAAATGACGTTAGCGATGACGAACCCTTTCCCTTCACCTCAATTCAATCCGCAACGATGAAACGGTCAAGTAGTTAAGAAGCTGCATTCATCACATCGCATTCCTCTCTGACAGCTCACACACATGCTAAAGTTTTGGCTAGCGCTAACACCGTAAATAGAACTTATGACCAAATACTAGTCCACGGTCAAGATACTCAAATACAGACAGCGAATCTTAAGAAGACATGGGCTTAAACAAACAATTCAATTACAATCCCGAAAAAGGTTTAGCAAATAAAAAGTCTTTTTTTAGACAACGTTAAGCAGAAACAGACGACCGACGCGTCTTTGATTTACTTCTTTTATTATTTCCAGTGGGAAATATGAAGAAAGCGATGGTTTGAGACGTTGTGGGAGTCGAGTGCCTCTGTCAAAAAGTTTTACGGGACTTGGAAAAAATTTGCGGCTTTAATAAACAATTTATGGTCTCGATCTGGTTTTAATACAGCAGGCGAAAGCTGCATGCTAAAAAATAAATAAATAAAAGTTGCATTATGGGAAACAAACATTGTGAGGAAACTGATCTGAAAACAGACTGGATATTTTATTGATTTGGAGAAAGTAAAGGGAGTAAAGCAGCCGGAGATATAAATAACAAATAACAAAAAGACGTCATACACTGCCGCCTACTGTAAAGAGTGTGTACTACACCTGTTACTGCTGAAACACACGTACAGTCATTACTGTTTATTTACGCTATAAAGCAAACACGTGACTGCTGTTAGTTAAATATATAAAAGAATATATGAAAAAATACCAGTTTGGAAGAGATAAAGTGAAAGTCATTTTTTTCTCTTTTCTCTCTTTTTTAATAATTTTTTTATTATCATATGTTATTTCTCATTAATGTCATAAATACATCAGTGTAAATTTTTTTTCGTTCTTTTTATATTATTTTGTAATGTACTTTTTTAATATGAAATATATTTCCTTTTTTTTCCCTTTTTCGTTTCATTTTGTTTCCCATATATTTTTCCTCTTTTTTTAAAACTTTTATTTTGTTTTTAAAAATTATTTTCTTTAGTTTATTTATTTAGCTGAATTTTATCATTTTTTTTAATGTTTATTAACTTTTTGTGATTTCTGGTGAATTATTTTTTAAGTTTTGCGTTTTATTGCTGTTTTTATAAAAGTCAATTAAAATATCTTGCCTGAATGATGAACGATGGAGTAACTGGTGGATTGTGGGTAATCTGTGCCCTCGAAACTATTCCCCACAGTGATATCTGTGATATTTTATTTTAATGTTATATTATTTAATAAAGTTTTTTTATTCTGATAAATAATTCAGACCAATTTAATAACAAATGGATTAAAAAGTCATTAAAGTTAATTAAAACATCCCGAATTCAGAAAGTCGAAAAAAATATTATTGCACAGATTAAAGAACCTGATGCATTATTCAGTGTGTGTGTGTGTGTGTGTGTGTGTGTGTGTGTGTGTGTGTGTGTGTGTTAATATGCATCTATTTTCATATGAATGCATGTGCGTGTATAGATGTCTATGTTTGTGTGCATGTGCATGTGTAAGTGTGTTCTTTTAAGTAAATGTGTACATACTTGAGTGTTTGTGTGTGTGTGTGTGTGTGTGTGTGTGTGTTGATATGCATCTATGTTCATATGAATGTGTGTGCGTACAAATGCAGGTTGAGATGCACATATTGATGTGTGTGCGTGTGGATGTTTACGTTCATGTGTGTGTGTGTGTGTGTGTGCATATGTATGTTAATATGCATCTATATGCACATATGGATGTGTGTGTGCATGTGTTGTTCATATCTATGTGTGTGTGTTTGTGTGTATGTGCTTATGTATGTTGATATGCATCTCTGCTCATATGCATGTGTGTGTGTTTCTGCATGTCGGTGTACATTATTGTGTATTTACAGGCAGCTGCGTACATATGTGTGTATGTGTGTGTGCCTGCTCATATGTAGGTTAAGATGCACATGTGTGTGTGTGTGTGTGTGTGTGTGTGTGTAGTAACAGCAGGGGTTTTTCTGCACATTCCCTAAACTTCGTCCTGCAGATGGTCTACATTCCGCACCCCTGTGTGATTCTGTCCCCCTCTCCAGCATGCGGTGTTGACGCTGCCCGTTGCAGTTATTTCAGTTCGCGGCTTCATAACACACGACTGTAGAAATGTCAGACAGGAGAGCGATGACCTTTAGAACCTGGAGTAGAATCGCAGAATCGTTTCCCGCAGACAGCTGGATTCTGCAGATGTGTGTTTAAGATTGCCTCGTTGCAGGAAAAGACAGAATGCAACAATAACTAATAACACAGACAGATAGGATGCATGCACTTTGGGGGGAAAAAGTGCTCTCTCACTCTATCCGCCAAAAACACACACTAACATTAGCCACGCCGAGTCACTGCGACCGCCGCTTATCGCAATCGCCCCGGACGCCGACGTTTCCTCTCCCGGCACGAGAGAACCAAAAAAAACCCCAACGCTCTCCAGACTCTGGGTCCTGATTATCTCTGGCAGCGTTGCTCTGAGCTATTCTGGTGCAAGAAAACCAGGACGCATGCAGTGGGAAAGACATTTTAGAGCGTGACAGAGGCCCAGAGAGGCCCGCAGGGGCCCGGAGACGCGCTGCAGCGATGATGGAGGGTTTAAAAAAAACCACGCCGCTGGGAACGAGTTGGAGGGAATAAAAAAGAATCCAGGCTTGTAGGGCTTCAACCGTTTTTAACACTATCAAGGGTTATGAAGTGGTGAAACTGTAGTATGACATCAACACCATATGACATCAGGGGCCCCTTAAGGGCTCTCCAGAGCGCCTGCATGCGAATGTCACTCCGTTGTGTCAAAAACACTGGACTGTCTGTGAGTCACGTTACTTTGATACGAAAGCTACAGATGGACAGTAACAAGATGCAAAAAAAGACAACCAACATCTCCCAACACACACACACACACACACACACACACACGGCATAACAGACCTCCTAATTCACGTGGATCTCTGTCAAATCCCAACAGAGACAATCTCAACTTCTCCTCAGTTCACTTTCTATTAAAAAAAGCTTCTTCCTCCTCCTCCTCCTCTTCCTCCTCCTCCCCTCCTTCTCACTTCATCCTCAATCTGTCCATCACAGAAAGCTCAAAGGAGACTAACAGGATGCCTACCTTTCCAAGTACTTCTCGGAGAAGTCCACCATTGTATGGAACATGTGTGTGTGTGTGTGTGTGTGTGTGTGTGTGTGTGTGTGGGGCAGGTTGGGTAACGAGGTATGTTCATCTAGCCCCGTTCTGCTCCTCTGAGCTTTTTTAAAGCCAGGGGAGGGCAAGACAAGAGGGCGGGGGCGGGATCAGACCTCAGCCAATCAGGCTGCAGAAAGAGGACACGCTTGTGTGTTGTGTAGCCACACATGTTGTTTACAGCACAAAGATCCAGGGAAAAAAATTGAAAGAGTTGCTGGTTAAAAAATATATTTTTAGGTTTTACTAGTATTACTAGTACTAGTGTTCACATTTAGTCCAGAAATAAACAAAAACTAGTCCGAACTGTATGAGAAAACAACAATAAAAAAATTAACTTTGCTAACTGTATGTATTTAAATGTATAAATAGCTAGCTTTGGGTTAAAATAAGGAAATAAAACAGAACAGGAAGTAATGAACTTACAGGAAGTAAATCATCTCTATACAGAAATTAACTAACTTAGCTAACAAAACTACTAGAAAACATCGGTTTCCAAACGGAAATTTGGTGTTAAAGTATTATAAACTGGAGTCATTAATTAAAAATTAATTAATTAATTAATAAAGATAACTGTAAAATATGGAATTTTGCTGCTGCAGTTTTTAACTGGGGTCTGAGATACTAAAGAAACGGCCTTGTTTATATTATTGAAGGTCACGTAAAAATCTTTAGTTGTTGTTATGTCTGGAGCGAGGTGGTACGTTCTCGTCTGGAGCGAGGTGGTACGTTCTCGTCTGGAGCGAGGTGGTACGTTCTCGTCTGGAGCGAGGTGGTACGCTCTCGTCAGCAGATTCTTTTCTCTGGATTTGACGTCTTGTCTCTATTTTTCTTTTCCCTGGATGGAACGATTTTTCGTCCCGGCCGTTATTCCCTCAAATCGCCTTCTGGTCTAAATCTCTTTTTTTTTCTTAAGTGTGTCAGAAATAAAGCAAAAAAAAAACCCAAACCCAAAGACCTTGATAAAGTTCCAGCATTGCTTTGGTTTAAGTGGTGCTTGAAGGATCACACGCTTTGCTCCGTCTCATTCCACAGCAGGACGGAGAGCGTACTGTACCTGGACTTGAGAGAACAGTTTATCCAAAAACAAAATCTGCACGATTTACAGTTGAGCACACAAAAACAGTGATTGTGTTTTGGGTTGGATTTGGATTTGCACAGGAGCTCCGAGGTGAATTACAGTGGGAAAGAAAGTTACACCAAAAAAAAATACAAAATGAACAGAAATTGAGTTCAATCCCAAGCATTATTACCCCTTTCCCACCAGGGCTAGTATATATTCCGCATTCTCAGAGAGTATTGGTCTTTCCCGTGGACCACTGTTGGACAGATATCTTGCTTCTTTCTCACCTGATGCTGATGCTAATACTTTCGTATTTCGCTTAGCTTTTTAAAAATGACGCCTCTAAGGCAAGTGACAGCATTGGTTCCCACTCGAGACCAACAGGATCTGGGCACCAGCCCGGTAACAGTTCGGGCCCCGACCTCAGTGGAAAAAAGGTTTACCCTGCTGGGCCTCTGAACACTTGTAAATATAAACATCTGGGGGTTTTTTTTACAATCATAAAATAACACAGTGTTAGCCGCCGCCCAGCCGCCGCTGTGTAATCAGGTGTTACCGTGTGGTCTTTGATTAGCACGTGAGTGACGCTAAGCCAATCAGCAGCTGATGAAGTGCTGATCTACTTTAACACCAAGGTGAAGGTTTCACACCTTTCACAGAGGAGCTCATCTCGCTCTGATCAGTGTAACCCCTCCCACACTGATCACCACAGATTCAACAGCTTCTGCATTCTATCAATTTACAATAGAGTTCACACAATGGTCTGAATTTGAGTCTAAACTTTGTGTTACATTTGGCCTTTGGGGACTTGCTCAGGGGCCCAGCAGGGGCTCCTTAATGGTCACGGGAATTTAACTTTTGACCTTTTGATCAGCAGACCAACACGCTTGTTTTTGTAAAAACTACTCGAAAAATTCTTAAATGTTAGCATAAAAATTGGAATTACGTTTTTGTTATGCTAGTTATTACCCACAATGCTAGTCATCTCTAACTAACGAGAGTGATTCGGCAGCACTTTAGTCTGCTATGCTAACATGTTGTTAATGTATCACAGTCGTCATCTCATAGATAACAACCTAGCAAATCTACATGACGTCTACCGCTAGTGTATCGCACCACTGCATTGCATTCTGGGAACATGATCTTTTTTTATTGGAATAACGTTCGCGACCGACAAACTAGCGGCAAGATAATGAACAGGAAACAATACTGGCCTGATCATTAACATTTCACTAGTTTTTCTCAAGCTGTGGTGTGTATTTTGTGGCCAGTTTTTTTTTACTTGTTCATATCAATAATTCATTCCTTCCATAAAAGACCAACACAAAGCACTTCCTGTTCTTTCTGGGGTTTTTTCCTAGTTTAAGGAAATTCAGCCTTATAAGTAGAAATATGTCAATAAATTTTCCTGTTGTTATTATTATTATTATTATTATCAGACGTTAATTACTGGTAACCAGTTCTTATTGAAACGCTAAATGTTTTCAGGAGGGTTTTTTTCCAAAAACACAAAAATACTTAATCATAAAATAAGCATGAGCCTTTACGCAAATAAATAGTTTGTCTGGACAGTCAATTTTTTTTTTGGCTAATGCAAAATAATGTAATTTTCCTAGCTGTGAAACCGTTTGACATTCCTAGGGTATTAACTTAACCTCAGATCATGGCAGGAGTTCAACATGGTGTGTGGACAGTATAAGGAGATGAAGCGTAATCACTTAACAGGAAATACGAAATAAAGGAAGATTCAGGACAAATTACTAATCCAAACAAAAAGGTTCACGTGATGTGAGTAAAATTGTCCCAGCGGTGCCCTTTTCTCCCAAACGGGGCTGCACAATAGAAGAAAAGCTGCTCAAATTTCAAAGTTCTCAAATGCATGCGATTGTGCGAGGAACCACAATGCAGCCTGAACCCCTCTAAGATCATCAGGTAACAGAGGAGAAATCAATGTTTGCTAGCTCGGGCTTTGAGTCATGAATAGCTTTTGTGTGGACTGGTCAAAGCAGGAGAACTCAGAATGAACACCAGAGAAATAAGTGTTGTAAGAAACTGTGGGACTTACAGGTTCTTGGACTTCTTCTTCTTGGTTCCGTCAGGACTGACGTCACAGCTGCACTCGGATCCGGCGCTCAGCTGCAGGGAGAGCAACACAACAACAGTAGGCATCATCCATAAAGCATGTGGAAAGCAGACTTTGCTAAATCCTCAAAAGCCATGGTCCTGGAAAATGTCTACTGCACCATACACCAGATAAGGGGTGTGTTTGTGTGTTTGTTTCTGTTGGTCCAGCTAATTTAATCCTCTGGCATAGTCCCAGAGTGTGATTTGGATGAGACTGGCAGCTCTGTGAATAACTGGGAATCCTTCTACTTGCCTCAAACTCTGGCCAAGATTAAAGCCTCAGGCTTGGACCTTGGAGTCGGGTTACCTTCCTGTCTAAGGAGGCTTCTGATTGGACATGTGGAAATGTGCAGGAAGAAAGGGGGTTGGTGTGGGAGGTGGGAAGGCATTAATGGGCCTGAGACTCTCCCGGGCTGGTGAGCGGGGGTGGGCTGCTGTTCCGGGTAAAGTGTTTGTTAAAGAATGCCCCATTGTGTTGGGAAGCGACCTCAAGTCCTGGTCCTGATATGGCCTTACATGGAGCTGAGCTCTCACACTCTGCCAGAACAGTTAGATTCACACTGGTAGACGCCCTTTTCCAGAAAAACTTATATTTATCTGTATTTGATATCTTTTTGAACAGTTAAGGGTTTTGTTTAGGGACCCAGAAGTGGCAGCTTAGTAGTGCTGGGAATTGAACCTTAACCACAGAGAAACGATTCTCACAACACACACCCCATTTCTGGTATGGATAAACAAACAAATGTTCGATTATTCTGCTAATAAAAATGTCTTAATCATTTCTAAATTTATTACAAAATGGAAGAAATCGTAGAAATGTTCTACAGATTAGCACATAAATAGCAGATGAATTTAACCAAATTTATTTATATAAATATGTTAATGCATCAAACGTTTTTGAAATCTGTTAATTATTAGCAGTCCTGTAGGACCATCAAAATTTTCAGGTTTTTAGCTTTAGTTTAGCATCAACTAAGCCTTATATCAGCACCAAGCCAGAGCTTGTAGTACGCCATTGTTGTTGTTGTCACTGTTACGTGACGTCGTGGTGTCTGATTAAGGGGCGAGACGTGAGCTGATGACATCATCGTTCACAAACTATACGGACTGGCTGTACACATGAAAATTCAAAGGTGATGTTTTGAGATTTATCCACTCTGCGGCCTGATTTCCAAAAATAGTGGTTTCACTCAAAAAAATCTTTGGGTATTCAGCTAAATGTGTCTCTGTGTGGACGGGGCCTGAACTTCACCAAGACAAACTTGCAGCTATTCCCTTTAGTCGCTAAAATATTTACTGAACATCTTTGGCATCCTTATTATTTTAATATCATGTGGGCAAGTGGTAAAAATGTGTAGGATCATCATGCTGGACCCTTAATAAATGTTGGCACCCCTGTAGCTTCCTTCTTTAAAACAGCATTTAAAAATATACGTCTGATTTTGTCTGGTTGCCAAATGCTAATAAAGAATGTACGAAACCTTTTGTTGAACTATTTTTGCCATTTAGAACCAAACGGGGCGTGAACCTCTGCACCGTTAATCAAAACATCAGTCAAACTTTTAACTAACTTTTAACGACGCAGTTTCATTTTTGACAACTTCTTTTTTTTTTCAGATCTTTTCTGTCTTGAGATTCTTTTATTTTTTTGATTGCCGCCCATGTGGGTCTTTTGAGATTAAACTTACGGTGACATTTTTTTACATTTTTATAATAAACTTGAGGTAATATTTTAGAAATTGCCATCAATGCCAGAATTGATTATCATCTTAAACACATTTGAAATAAATGTATAATTTTTGTAGTTTTACAATCTCTTTTTCTTTTAAATTTATGACCTGTGTAAGAAAGAGAAACACGACCCACGTCATCAAACTTGCATGAATTTTAAGTACACGTCCTAAAGATTAGGTCTGTGTTTAACAGCAGAAGATGTACACAGTGTGATAAGTACTGTCATTCATTCCATCACATCGTTTACCCGAAACCGAGACCTGCAGATGTAAACTAGGAGGAAATGACTCTATCTATCTAATCTATTAAGCGTAAGGCGTGTACAGCGCCATGTGTCCAGGAAAACAGACCATATTACCAGAAAGCGCTCGCATTTTCACCTCCCCCTTATTTCTTTTAAATACTTCATAAAGTGTGTGCAGTGTACACACTGTTCCCCAGACGCACATGGTTCTGATGACGCTCCAGGAGAACTAAGCATGGAAGCCAATAGATTACTGCTAGCACACGCTTAACGCGCATTAGCGTAATTATATACAAAAGCACAGAGAAAGAAAAGAAAGAGAGATAGAGAGAGAGAGAGAGAGAGAGAGAGAGAGCGCCTAAATGAATGCTAAGTGCACAAGTGCAAATGTTTAACATTTAATGTCGTCATATTTTGAGTGTAAATTACAGAATTGTGAGAAACGTTTCTCTGTTTTGTGTAAAATAAATGTGGAGGATTTGATAAATGTTACTTTGGTTCAGATTTCATAACAATATTAAGGAACAATAAGGACATTTTTAGTTTTTTGGACAGTTTAGGACAGTTTGTTATAATTAGTAACTGGACACTGTGACATTAATGTAGAAAAATTAATACTAAAATAAAGACTGAACCAATGTGTTAAAATGAGTGTGTCAAAGTACTTATTCTAGTACTCTAAGTATTTCGATTTTAATACAGAAGTATGTAGCCCCCCCTATATTTTTTCTTTATATTGTTGACTTTATTCTCGTAATTTGGACTTAATTCTAAAGGTATTTTGACTATTCTAGAATAATATCGACTTTTTTTCACCTAATTTTTTACTTAATTCTCGTAATTTCTACTTTATTTTAGAAGTATTTTGCCATTTTTTTCCATATTGTTGACTTTATTCTCAGAATTTCGACTTAAGTCTAGATTACAAGTATTTCTACTTGTTTTCCTATATTTTTCATTTTATTCTCGTAATTTTTGACTTTATTCTAAAAGTATTTCAACTTTATTTTCAAAGTATTTTAACTTTTTTTTTTTTTTTTTATTTATTCTCTTCATGTTTTTAACATTCTTAAAACCTAGGAAACAAAATGATAAAGTAGAAGATAAAAATGACCTGCTAACAAACCGTTATTATTACTGCTGTTTCTTCTCCAGAACTGAATAATATTAAATGAATCTTTAGTCCCGATTAAATAAAAGTAAATCCACTGCCTGGTGCTTTATGTTAGATTCTACCAACATGTCAAAAGCTCTTATTAGTATATTGTTGTTTTTATTAGTTCTTCTAATCCCAGTTGTTTGATTTATGGTCTGTATGCAGTTGTCAGGCTGTGTCTTGCCCTGGACCACATCAACACCGGTTCTCACCGGGTCAGAACAGCTGCTGTAATGCGGCAAACCGCGGCGGCGTGAGACCTCGCTTTTTAAAAGAGCCGAAACCTGAGAATGGCTGTTACCCATAATCCCACAAGGGTCAAAAGTGCTATGAAAATAAAGTGGCTAATCTTAGTGCTCGGAACATGAGAACCAAAGTAAGCGAAGTAAAAAAAAAATACCCAAGGGAACGTGTTCCACAGGCGGCGTTCGCCCTCTGCGTTACATACTGTATGCGGCTGTCCTGAACTTTCCTCCATATATTTTATTCTCTAGAAAAAATATGGGATGAATATTACAGCCAGATGTTTATTCAACCACAAACACATGTAGTTTAGTCTGGTTAAAGTGTTTGTTTACAGCGCCATCGAACCTACGGCGAGAGGTAACGGCGCTCTGCTCCGACACACCAAACACAAACACATATAACGAGGGGTCACAATTATGACACACCTGGACCAGGTGGATGGAGCTGGGATTTTCTTTAAAGATTCTTTAAAATGGGTGTTTTGTAAAATCACTCTTTAGTGCACTCATTTGAAAGAATCGTCTTATTTGACTCAAAGACTCACTTAGTGATTTGTCTCAAAGTAGTGACCCGTATCTGATATCTGCATTTACACTATACACGGCAAAACAACCCAATTTAGACTTTTCGAAATACTGACTATTTTGTCTTAGCGTTTGTTTGTTTGTTTTTTTGCCTCAGAGAATCGTTTCAAACTACAGATTCGCTCGCCTTTGTGATTTGGTTTAAAGCATTGATTATTTTGCCCCAGCGACTCGTTTTCCCCCCCAGGACTGAGTCTTTTTGTCTGAGCAACTTGTTTAAAAGTGTTGATTCTTTTGCCGTAATGAATCATTTGTAATACCGATTCGTTCTGTATTTTTTTCCGTATTGACTCTATTGGTGACTTGTTTTAAAGTATCGACTTGTTCACTTGAGTGACTCATTTTAAAGCATCAACCCATTCAGTTTTGTCTTAGAGAACCGTTTCCAGATATTGTTTCTTTCCCTTTGTTAGATGTTTTAAAACATTGATTCGTTTTCCTAAGCAACTCTTTGAACAGTATTGACTTGTTTGCTCGAGTGACTCAATTCACTTTAGGAGTGTAGTCTTCAAAGAAAAACCTGAAATTGGATTCTATTTTGCTATTACGAGCTGTTTAATCTCCACAGCCGATCCCTGTCCTCCTGTATGATTACAGCGTACTGAAAGGAACATCCGGAACAAGACGGGTGCAGGTCTCTCTGGTGCACCAAATGCAAACATACACACTGAGGAGGAAGTGGGTTAGATCACTCCTCTCCATCCTGTCATAAAGCTCTCATCGGCGTGCTCGGACAGGCGCCCTTAACTCCATCCAGCTGTTGGTCAGACGCATCTGCGGTCAAAACAGATGCAACTATTTACTAGCATTTCCCTAAACAGGTCGTTTAGAAGCTTTCAAAAAATGTAAACCGTCTCTTTACTGGGAGGTCGGAGTTGTGCGACGGATGAGATTAACGCATGCATCCTGCAGATATGACTCATCGGTTTGAAAGGGAAGGTCTGTGGCGGATATCGGCGTCTTACGGGGACTCATGTGAACTATATAGTATCCTGCAAGGCTGACCCGGTGCTCTTACCCTAGCTAAAGTATGAAAAGAATAAGTGAAAATAAGAATAAAGGCTTCCTTGGTCAGTAAAGTTTCTATAATTTTTGGGGGGATTAATTAATAAATGGAAGCTAATTGTTAGCAGGTTTCTTAAAAAAATAAGTTAATACACACACATAGGAGAGACACACTGCAATCTGCACACGCTTCCATCTTAGCTAGATGAACAATCTCCCTGCTCTTGACTTAATCCTTTGGAACAATCTGATCTTGTTGATGAACGAATGCTTTACATGGTTAACATTCAGGCCGTTTGGGGACGAGTGCTGCAGTGCGTCATGGGAATTGTCAGCTAAGAAATATATTTTCTTCTGACAAACACAGAGAGCGCAAACAGTGAGCAGCAGCATGAAGGAACCGGTCAGAACTTTCGATCAACACCTTAATCACTGAGCTATCTTTGTCTTCAGAACGTAGCAAAACTTAGCCTTTGTGTTCTTAAAATTTAGCCTTTGTGATTTAATGGTCTTGCTCAAAAATCCAAGCAGTGGCAGCTTGGTGGTTCTGGTTTTCAAACTCACTACCCTCTGATCAACAATCTAACACTTTAACCACTGAGCTAGTACTTATTCATTCTCACTAAAAAATGCCACACCCACTTTCTAAAAAACGTAATAATTCATGCCCCAGACAACTCAACCTTTAACTGAGCGCTGCTCCTTCTTCCTGTTCCACCAGGCGATCTGAGTAATTAACTTCCTGTTATTCCAGCTCCTTACATCATGCTTCCTGCTCCTACCTTTCCGTTTCTCTCCCTCCATTATTTATCATCCGTTTACCTACGACAAAATCAGCTACCTGAGTACAATGCGCATTCCCAAGTGACTTCTCTAAGACATTGAGAATGTTTGTGTCTGGGTATCCTCGCATTGTGCTGAGTGTGTGCGAGTGAAGGACGCAGGACTCCCGAGGGTAAAAGAACTCACAATGGAGCTAGCAATCCACTTTGATAATAAAAAAATATATATTATAATGTGTTTTTTTAATGTGAATTCATTAAAACATTTAAAGCTGTTGGGTTAAATAAAAAAGTCATAAGGTCACCATGTTTAAAGGAAAAATTGATGTAATGATGAGCAAAGTGAGTAATGAAGTCATCTATTGACTTTGTGAGCAACGGCGATGAGTTACAGATTTTCACAAAAGATGTCAGTTCATGAGAATCCAGTCTGTGTGTGTATCTGATCTGGTCCTGTTGCTTCATCAAGAAAACCAGGCACTAACCAAGTCCAGGCTCTTGTTATCTCTACGGTAGCACATTTCTCCAGAGTCTTTCAACAAGCCTCATCAAATACTTTGTAGATAATTTAGAATGCAGCAGTGGTTTGTCCCATCTTTTCACCACCTTGAAGGGACCCCCCCAACCCAGCATGTCCTTTCACTGGACTCTTGGTGCTCATGTTCAAGATCTAGTCCTGAACATCAGCCCTTTTCCCTCGACTCAAACTCAACACTGTTCTTAAGGTTTGTGCTCCATCAAACAACATTAAAAGTCTAACACCTGGTAGCACAAGACTCAGCAAGAACCTTTAAACTTATTGTCCTTTAAGGGTTGAATGAACTTCCAACCTCAATATGGCTAGCATAATCCGTCATTATCGTCATTTACACCTCCATAACCAGATCCTTTATGGCAGATCCGTCCTATGACTGCTGCATTGTTTAGCAACCACAGCTACCACATACACACACACACACAGACACACAGCCGGATGTTTAATAGCCATGAGCAATTGCTTACTCAATGAGCGTTAAATACCAGGGGGATGAAAGTTCAACAAAAGAGCATGCATCTATGTGTGTTTGCATGAAGCTCATTCTCCTGTTGTTATTGGTGTCTGCTGCAGCAGGACATGTCTGCTTCCTGATGCTGTCACAGCTTCCTGTGGTCTGGGATGTTTGGGAAAAATTCGCCATGATCATATTCAGACTTCTTCCTATATTCTCAAACATTGATCTGCTCAGCCTGATCGCATCCCAGGGCCTGGACCTTGATCCAGCCTTGGAAAACACGTTCTCAAACTCAGCGTCACGGATATGCTTCTCTTGTTTCTGTGGTTTTTGAAAGCATTATCAGACATAGAGGAGCAATTAAGAAAAGGAAAGCCACAGGAAGCTCGGGAAGAGCGTGTCACAAAACAGGCATGGAATACCGTCTCTGTTCCGCCCAACATTCCGGATTCCACTTATAGTCGAAGATAAGAGCCTTTTCTGGAGTATATTTAGTCAGCGTGATTCTGTAATAACAGCAGACTGACATTAGGCATAGATAAAGAGCGCTAATATCAGCCAACAGGAAGGACATGGAATCCTGTTTGTATGTGTTAATAATGTTTTATTTTAGGAGGTATGGATGGCATTTGGGAATTTCATGTGAACGTTCTCTAGCTACCATAAGGAAACATTTTAGAAGTTTGGCCAGGCTACATTTTTAACATTATTGTGAACAGCCCATCAGCAAATCCAGCAAGCAGCAGTGTGTATCCTAACACCAGCAGTGTGTGTCCCAAGAACAGACTGTGTTTTTTCGAGAGCAACAATGTGTATCCCATTCCACAATTTACTTATTCTGCTCAGCGGCTCTGAGTCATTAGTTACAACTGGTGCTTGACAGCTATTTTTTACACACGATTCTATCAAAATTCCATTGTTGGGAGAGCTTTCTACCTTTCCGAAGGTGTTTATGGTGATACTGGTTCATTTGTCTACGTTAGCATCAGATTTGACAGCAAAATGAAAGACAGGACAAAATGAAGGAACGAGAAAATAGACAAGGACAGAGCAGTAAACAGAATGCAGGAAAGGGTGTGAAAGAACAGAGTGAGGGTCAGGGTCAAAGACAGGGTGAAGAGTGAAAAACAGGGTCTAGGACAGGGTGGAGAGTGGGGGGAAAGGAGGAACAGGGTTTACGACAGGCTGGAGAGTGATAGACAGGAGGAACATGGTTTAGGACAGGGTGGAGAGTGAGGGACAGGAGGAACAGGGTGGAGAGTTGGGGACAGGAGGAACATGGTTTAGGACAGGGTGGACAGTGAGGGACAGGAGGAACAGGGTGGAGAGTGGGGGACAGGAGGAACAGGGTTTAGGACAGGGTGGAGAGTGAGAGACAGGAGAAACAGGGCTTAGGACAGGGTGGAGAGTATGAGAACATAAAGGGATAAAGGTCAGGGTGAAGGTTGGAGTAACAAGTGAAGGTCTGGGTCAAGGACAAAGTGAAGAATAGAGTGAAGGAGCATGAAGGGAAGGATTAAGGACACAGTGGAGTGTGAGGGACAACCTTACCACCATGACAGCAGTATAGTACAGATGTCTGTAACCCCTTTCCACTGTAAAACTACTTACATCACAAATGAATAAAATATGCAGACACACAAGAGATGCATACAAAGGAACACTCACCGGTACAACAGCATGTAGGAAAATGTTGTCTCACTGCCGAGCACGTAAACACACCAAATGTCCCACAAATACACACGCATAAACAAATCAGATCCCCACTACCACTTCTCGATGTGTTTGCCATCCACAAATACTGACACTATGACAACAGAGTGGTAAGAGGGCTTCAGCTTACGGTAAGTGGTCCCACCACATCTAGACACACACACACTGTACATACACACAGAACATCAGTGACATCGCCATACACTGAGCAGACCTCCGTTTGCCTCCGTCTATTCTGCCAGATCCATATTGGCAATGACTCTGCTATGGCAACCAAGACACACACACAAAAAACACAGAGGAGCAAAGGGCACCATGTGTCTGTGGCCTTCAGGAGACCAAGCTACACGCCATGAACGTCTGTTATAAAATGTACGGCAATGTGTGTTACATGCAACTGCAATAAGAGTCGTGTGTGACGGAAAAACAAACAGTTAATTTATTTAAATGTGCACACATCATGCAAGAATCAGTAATGAATCCATGGTAAAGAATTACTGAGAACGATTCAGTGGTGAATCAAATAGGCATCAGCCGTCAAAGAATTAACAATGACAATGGGAAATCAATCAGCATTTAATAATGAATCAATTGAATTCATTGGGAATCAATAGAGATTCAATTAAGGGTCAAAAGTATCTCAATTAATTTTCAATAAATAGTCAAAAGTGACTCAAATATAATTCAGTGACACATTTAGTAGTGTTGAATCATTCAGGAATCAATAATAAACTAATATGGAATCAGGATTTAATAACGAATCAACAGTGATTCAAATAAGATTCAATGACAAATCAATAGTGCATAAATAATGATTTAATAATGAATCGATTCTGAATCATTTATGAGCCTTTGATCCTGGACTGCAGTCATTCCTCCTGAAGGAGCTAGTTGCTAGCCAGTAATTCTTTAGTGTACCGCTGCAAATAGAAAATGCTAATTAAGCTTTTTTTGTCGAGTTAGTAATAAGCAGGAAGGGGATTGAAGCGAAGCAGCGGGTTCTTTAGAGAGCAGGTTATAATCCTGGAAGACGTGTGCCACATCTCAGAATAATGAAGTGTGATAGAAGCCAAGTGTTTAAGAACCCGCTAGACTGCTAAAGGCTATTATTAGCCTAGCTATACTAAAGGAGATGGGATGTGTTTGACCTGACATGGCTCAGCACTGTGAGAGGGAGAGCCAGCAGAAAGAATCTTCAAGGAAAAAGGGGGGAGAAAGAAAGAAAGCAAGAAAGAAAGAAAGAAAGAAAGAAAGAAAAAAAGAAAGAAAGAAAGAACTAACTAACTAAGTCTCACCAAAATCAGTAGTAGTTGTTAAGTGATCCATACAAACTAGCATGGTTCCTATGGAAACAATATGTCTCTCTCTCTCTCTTTCTATTAGCATGTGTTAAAGCCAATCAGGTACGAGAACCAGAACGAGGCATAAAAGTGTGTGTCATGTCTGAAGGTCATGTGACTCTGTGGATTGGGAAACGTTTTTCAGTACTGAAGGTTCTGTTCGCTGTGTGTGAGGAAAAAACTTCTTTTACCTAAACAAAACATACCGGCGGAGGACAGATATACTAAAATACACATTACCCCCCCCCCTCCACACACACACACACACACACACACGCAGGCTTCCAAGAACACTCGATGAGGTAAATGATGTTTAAACAAAATGTTAACACCTTCATCTTTTTCCAGGACAAACACACACCGTAACACAAGCGCTGGGGCTGTAAAAAAAAAAGCAGAGTCCGATAATTAGTGTGTAAAAATAAAAGCGTTTAATGTCACAGGGTCTTAGGAATGTTAAACATCAATTTGAGGGGAACAAAAACAAAGGGAAAGACCAGACGTTTGTGAGTCCTCTGCGTCCCCGGCAGCCAAAACATTCCGAATGTTTACTCGCCTGGCAAATATTTATGCTGGATGCAAAGGGAACCGACGGATTTGGGTCGGAGCTCAGTAGATACATTGACTCGACCTTGTCACCTTTTGTCCAGTTGACGATTCTCAGATAACGTCCCGGGTGGCGTCGTCCCGCACGTTTCTACAGCCCAGGACTGAGTAAACAGCGGTGAACAGCGGTGGGACAAACACTCGTACGTCCACATGTAAACATGCTAACGTGATCATGTGACCGCAGCCTGCTGTATGTGTCGACCCGAAGTTTGCTGTGTTTCTCTTGAATCTATTTAAAACCCAAACCAAAGTTCAGGAATGGACAGATTCATTAATAACTCAAAGAGAGAGAGAGAGAACATGTCATGGTGGGGACAGACAGATACACAGATAGATAAAAAGGATGAAAGGAGTAAATAAGTATATCCGGAAAAAAAAACACTGGTAGAAAGAAAGAAAGAGGGAAAGAAAAGTAAAAAGTGTGTATGAAGGTGTTAATGAATGTGTTATTACAGCTACAGAAAGTTTTTGCTGATTACAGAACATCAGAAAGGCTTCATATCTGTCCTGCTGTCTATCTGCCTGTCTGTCTGCCTGTCTGTCTGTGTGTCTGTCTAACTCTTCTCCATGTGAAATCATAATGGTACTGAGATGCCATGAGAGAGTGTGTGTGTGTGTGTGCGTGTGTGTGTGTGTTCCTCAGTTGTTATGCAGCTCTTACAGTCTCACTCACCGACCTGTAACAATCATCGTTATCATTTTCTTATTGAAGCGTGTGAAACAGAACAGCGGCAAAATGTTCTCTTCTGAAATGAAGTGCATTGCAGCGTCCTGTTCTCTCTCTCTCTCTCTCTCTCTCTCTCTCTCTCTCCTTGTATCTCTCTATCTGTCCCTTAACCCCTTAAATATGTAAATGATTCTGTAAATAATGGTATATACCAGCTACGATAAAACAAACACACCATAGGATACAGTGAGGTGGGGGGAGGGGGAGGGGGAAGAAATCTCATTCATATTTTTTTTATATGATGTCGTTCATCTGAAGTTCATAGATTTAATTCCTGGCCCCACCAAGCTGCCACTGCTGGGCCCCTAAGGGAGGCCCTTAACCCCTTACCTGCTTAGATAAAGAAAAAAATGTAAGTCGCTGGTGTCTGTTCGATTTGTAGGTTATTTGTAAGAAAGTTTCGAGCCTGTAAAAATTTCTGAATGATGCTGGAAAGATTGATGCGTTCCCATGGAGCAGTCAGAGCTAAAACTGTGCAATGGAAACACTTATGCTGGACGGCACACGCTCCAAAGCCTATAACTCTCATCACACAACGCTTTCAAGCTGATTTGTGGCTTTTTCCATTCTCACCGTTTCATTTGCGTACGCGCAGCCCGATGACACCTATCTACACTGCCGTGTTTGTTATGCGTCCTTAACATTCACTAAACAGACCGTAAACACGCCACAGACCTTCAGCCATGCAGGCAAGCAGCATCAAAAGATGTGGACACCAAAATTTGTGTTTATTTTGCGGTAGTTTGTACAATCTACATCCAACAAGCCGCATGAGGAATATCTAAGAATAAGGGCCAGGAAAGACTGAGCCTGACTACCAAGAAACACCTCAAATCCAAAAAATCTGAGTCTTACAGGCTAAAAGTTAGCAAGAAATAAAGCTACGAAAGCCTGGATTTATGTATTTATGACTGCGACTGTTAGAATCAGTATTATAAATATTACGAATTGCCTTATAAAGATTTCCAGATTTTTAGTCTAGCCTAAAATACTAGATTAACCAAGAACAAGAGACATAATGACTAGAACTAAAAGAGACTCGAGGACAAGCATTAGCTACAGCTACAGATTAAGGATCAGGACTGGTCAGTAATTAAACTTAACAGAATAGAGCTTTATCCGAAATCACACACTACTTAAATATAGACTATATTTAAGTACTGTAGGTACATCTGTATGTTCTAGATAGTATAATTACTAGTACTAGTAGGAATATTGACAACTAACGTACGACGTGCGAATGTAAAACTCAAATGATGTATATGATCAATTATTGTATAAAAACACTACAATAGGCTGTACTGGAATAAACCGGTTTTATTAAGTATAATGTACAGCATTTACCCTGGAAATCAGACGACTCCACTTGCTAACGCGTATGTCTGACTAGCTATCGAGTGAGACACGGGATGCTGGCCGGACGTTATGGCATTCATTCACTGCGGCGTTCGCTAAGCTAACGAGCGGTTGGGTGTCTGAAGCTCGTAACCCGAATTTTAGCATGTAACTAAAAGCAAAAAATCAGCCGAGAGACGACTCGTATCTCGAAAAACTCGTTAGTTGGGACACTCGTAAGATAAAGTCACCACAGCATGCGATTTCAGATGAATTGAACTTCAGTCTTGAGAACTCTGACAGCAATACTTTTTAATCTATTCTAGTTGTTTCCTGGACCCAGTAATGTACAGTAATTTTTCCGGCACAGCAGTACTGCTGTATTCGTTTTTTTATATAAATGTTCAAGCAGATATTTGATGTATTGTTCTGCATGATAATTAGTTTGTATTGCATCGCAACCGTCCTGCATCTCCCTGTGCATCGCAGTAAATTATGTTCTGTTTTTTAAACATCTGAGCTCCTGACAGATGCGAGGCTGCACTGCTGCAGGGACATCAGAGGTTTTGTTTTGTTCTTTTTCGCAATGTCAGCTTGATTTACTGCACGGCGTCTGCACTGTTTTATGGAAAGATGCTTTAACAATATATACAGCCACAGAGACCGGGTTCTTCCAAACAGGCAACAGCTGGGAAAAGCAAGTCTGATGACGCCAGTAGGTAGTAAAATTACACTGAGTTTTAGCCAAAACACACACACACACACACACACACACACACACACACACACTACATCATGGTGCATTCCTTCTTCTATGCTAACAGTGCCATTTAAGGCTCCGAAATCTCCTGGAAGGGGCTGCATCCATCTCTCTATATCTCTCTCTCACACACACACACACACACATATATAACATATACAACACTAATAGTCCTTGCCAGTCTTCGACCTTTTTAATGTCTCCTAGCAATGAAAACAAATAGTGTCTGTTCTTATTTCACTCAAAAGCCAACTGAGGATACAAACTTTTGCGCTCAACTCCATATTCCTGCCCTACATTTGACTGCAGGTCACGTGCACTCCAGGAAAATTCACAGTGACAAACAGTGACCTCTAGTGGACAACACGAAAATTACAGTTTTCCAGAAAAAAAAACCCGGAACATGACATCTGTCAGGATTCGGATTCTATACTGTGGGACTCGATCCAATTGCTGTATAACTATAATATACTACTCTATAATATAATATAATATAATATAATATAATATAATATAATATAATATAATGATAAGTCGAACTATAATAACAAATATAATAACTATAATAACAGCCAGAAACCAGTGATAATTTATTGTACATTTTGATTACATTTAGGATTTAAAAATGAATAAAATTATATGTACACCTGCCAGTTGTATCAAGAAGCAGCACAAAAAGTATTAACCAACCCAATACATTTATTGTGGACTGACTAGACTAATCTGGCATCTCTGGGCAGGAACCTGCCCAATCTGTCAACTCTTGGAGAGAACCTGTACAATCTGGCAACACTAGGGTGGGGGACCTCTCTAATCTGGCAATACTGGGTGGAAACCTGCCCAATCTGGGAACACTGGGAGAGAACCTGCCCAATCTGGCAACATTAGGGAAGAACCTGCCTAATTTGGCAACATTGGGCGGAAACCCACCTAATCTGGCAACCCTGGCTGCAGTCTATTGCACTTGAAAAGTGGATAAATCAAATTGATTTTCCAGCAAACTAACTTTATCAGATCGTGTAATCAGATTTATTTATCTGAGCAATAAAAATGACGTAATTTTCACGGTATCAGATTTACCGTAAATCACTTATTTTAAACATAGGAATATTCAGTGTTTAGGTCCTGTTTTAGTTTGAATAAGTTTTATTTTATTTATGCACAGTATATTAAATACATATTTTATATATTTAATACAGAAATATAAAATGTAATTTTTTGTAAGACAAATAAATTAATTTTTAAAGTTTTTTTCTTGTTTAAAGTGTAAATGTAATCTTTTTTTGTGTATTTCTTAATTTTTTGGATAATTTCAAACACAGTTTTTGTATTTTGTACAATTGGTCAAATTTGTATATGAGTTTTGTAAAAAAAAAAAAAAAAATACGATTGATTCTGGGGCTCCTGGGTTAATTTACAGATTGACCACTGAGTGGCAGCAGTAGTCTGATTATCAGAACGAGAGCCGAATGCTTTAGGGACATCTGTAGTGAGACATAATGTGGTGTGTGTAAGAGGAGCGGCTCACCTTTCTTCCAGAGAACAGCATGTAGAGCTGGTGCATGGAGCCTCCGTTCTTGGTCAGTTCCTTCTTCAGGGTTTTGGGCGAAGGCAGGGTCCAGCCCCCTTTACTCGCGTTGGTAACCTCCAAACGGTTGATGGCATGGTCGGAGGTGAAGCAGGTGGTCCGTGGGTCCTGCAGGAGGCTTCCCTCACTGTGCGTGCGTCTGCGCAGAGAGTTTTGGACGCTCAGACCTCCAGAGCCGCCGTGCTTCTCACACGAGCTTGCCTCCACCATGCTCCTTCTCTTAGTGGGCTCCAAGTAGTTATCATCGCTGTCTTCCTCATCTTCATCCTCGTCTTCATCTTCATCCTCGTCATCATCTTCTTCGTCAGTGGCGGTCGAGGACAGGGCGTCTGTGCTAAAAGAGCGGTCCAGGCGTAACTCTGGGATAATAAAGGAAGAGGAGGCTGGAGGTTTGGTGTTGTAATCCTCTTCCTTCTCATTCTTCTCCTCCACTTCATCTGCTTCAACGCTGTGTGAGCCTTCTTCTTTTTCTAAGGGTATCTTTTTGTCCTCGTCTTCCTCCTCGCATCTTTCCACCCTCCAGATGTCACTCAGGCTGCCGTCAGTGGACGGGGGCGGTGTAGGAGGTACAAGGTGCCGAGTTTCATCCAGAGGCGAGCTGCCTGAGGTGCCTGTAGTTTCAGGGGGGTCGGACGGGCTGTCAAGTGAGTGCTCGTCCTCAGAGGGGCGCCACTGAGCACCCAGATCGCACTGTTCATCCAGTTTAGGCTTCAGCATCTAAGGGACAGTAACACACAATAATATGAATAAATATAAACACACTGTGTCTGATAAACAGAAAGGCCACGCCTCCTTTTTCTTGAGACTAATAAACAGAGGGGCCACGCCTTCTTTTCTAAGACTGAGAAACAGAAAGGCCACGCCTTTTTTTAAAAAAGATTGATAAACAGAGAGGCCACGCCTTCTTTTCTAAGACTGATAAACAGAAAGGCCACGTCATACCTCCTACACAAATACCCTCAGAGGCCACAATATTTACAAAAACAGTATATAGACAGAGGTCACACCTCTTTTCTACTCACACACCCTACACACACACACACAGAACGTGTGCTAGCATTAACACTCATTAAAGAGTTCTCTAGTAGAGCTGCTGATTATTTTGAGCTCAGATTAGACGCACATTTTTCTACCTAATCATGGCCTCTGTGTCCCAGCGGCAGCACACACACTGAATACACTCAGCAAACAGACAGCACCTAATGACCTGTTAGCAGACGCTATTTATAGCAGGCAAAGCCATGTTTATGATCGATGTGAGTGTAATGCTGCTATAAACTCGTGTTAAAGTCACCAAATACCCCCCCACACACACACACACACACCGACCGTCATAAGCTAACAGTTCAGATTGGCACCTGGCTCTTTCCGGGAATAGTGGTACATTGCTGTACTGCTTGTTTACGCCTCAATGGCACTTCTCAGTATTTCATTTGTTCCGCATTACACACTCGGGGCGCTGCTGCCGCCGCTGCAGGTCAGAAGCTATAAAGGTTTAGTAAAACATTTACAACATGTACAAAAGTCAACTAGCACCAATCGCTGTAAAGGAGCTTGTGTGGATGCAATTCGCAATAACATTAGTGTAAACACACAGACACACACACACACACACAATCAATGGGATGGTTCTCATTTTTCTCACGCTAGAGTATCCAGTTTATAATGTAAGTGTTGTACATGAATCTGGGACACGGCTGTGTAAACGTTTTAAAACATATCAGATGTAAATTACACATGATTGTCAATGTATCTATACATTTATTAATCTATTCATCCATCCATTTATTTAATCATCCATCTATATGTCCATCCATCCATCCATCCATTTATCCTTTCATCCATTCATCTATTTATCTATCCATCCTTCCACCCAACCTTCCATTTATTCACTCATCCATCCATTCATCTATTTATTCATCCATCCACCCAACCTTCCATTTATTTATCCACCCATTTATCCATTCATCCACTCATCATTATGTCCATCCATTTATCCATCCGTCCATCCATTCATCCATCCATCCACCCATATTTCCATTCACTCATAAATCCAACCATACATACATCCATTCATTTAGACAATCCTGCATTTATTTATTTATCTAGCTAATATCGCCATCAATGGAACATCTACGCATCCATCCATCCGTGTAACCATCCCTAACCATTCTCAGAGTTCAGGAAATGATCTTGATATCGATTCCAAAATTACAGCAGGACATGCAGGACATGGCAGTCATATCACACAACAATAAGATAATACATGTCCATTAGAGCTAAGATCTGCAGTGATTCAATCGCAAAGCACTCCACAGGATTCACGTTTCAAAAAGGCCAGACAGGCTGATGGAAAGCCAGCGTTAACCACTCCGCATTCGGCTTCTTCATTTTTCACGTCTCGGTAAAGATTATCGCCATGTCACGACGTCTCTCTCGTTCCTCACGAGCCTGAGCGCCTCAGGCTTCTGTCCCATGCGCTTCACTCGTTCGCTCGACATTTCAGAGGGCTAAAAAGAACTTCTCAAGCAAAGCAAAATAAAAAATTTTTATTGTCCAAAAATGTCTTATTATTCTAGGGTGTTAAAGAGTCATAAAGAATCATATGCTTTTCTGATTAGAACATCAGAACAAAGAGTTGCTTTAAGGCCTGAAGCATCTCTCTGGGCTCTGGGTCACATGATGAATGACTTACTCGTGCTTGAAACATCCCGATGCCATTAATCGTTTAAATACATTCATTCATCCATCTATCCATTTAGCCATCTATCCATCCTTCCATTTAACCATCCATCCATTTATCCATCCATTTATCCATCCATCAATTTATCAATCACATATCTCCAACCATCTATGCATCCATCTATTCATTTATCCATTCATATATAGAATATATTCATCCATCCTCTGAGCTCATATTAAATACTCATTCATGTTTACAACTTCTTAAATGCCAATTGTTTAGATACATACTTTCATCCATTTATCATACCATCCATCCACCCATCTACCAATTTATCTATCCGTCCACCCAGTCATACTTCAATTTATTCATTTATCTATTAATTTATATATCCATCTACTCATCTATCCATTCATTCTTCCATTTATCCATCCATCCATCAATCCATAATTCATCTATTTATTCATTAATCTACCTATCTATCTACCCATTCATTCTTCCATGTATCCCTCCATTTATCCATCTATTCACCCATCCCTCCATCCATCAATAAATACATTCAGCCAATCATTTGATCCTCCATCCATTTATTTATCTATCTAAAATTTAGATCAATCTAGGCATCCTTGCTTGCATCAATCGTTTAGATCGAAGTTAAATATAAACCTGCTGTGTGTAAAGGCATCTGTCGACAGAGAAACGACTCCATTGTGAGGGTTTATGACTCTTTTCTCTTGACGCCCTTTAAAACAAACATGGAGCTGATGAGCGAAGCGTAATGAATTAACAGGAATGAGAAAGAGGAAAAGTGTTTCCTGAAAATAGGAATAAGGAAACATATGAGAAAGATACTGTTTACAAATGAATGATTTGATGGCCTTTACATAGCAACAAGCTAGCATTGAGGTAGAGATTAGCCGTGTATGCGCTAAACAAAACATTCTTAATTCCTGAAAAAAAAACTCCAGAAACACACACATAAAATATGTTGAAATATTTATGGTTAAGGTTAGGGTTAGGGTTAGAGATAGGGTTAGGGTTAGGGTTAGAGTTACGGTTAGGGTTAGGTTTAGGGTTAGAGTTAGGGCTAGCATTAGGAATGTCTTTAGCGACGTTGATGCTAATTTGGTGTTGCTACTGCAGTTAAAATATAGGTAATTAAGTGATTTTGAAAATCCAGTGTCACGTCAAAGTAAATGTTTGGAATCCCAGAATGCAACACAGCTTTATGACAGTTGGATGGGAGAATCAGCTTAGCTACTAGCATGAATGTTGACGCTTTAAACTCTTAGGTATGTAAGCACTGCCGCATCGTTATCCATTGGTGGAAGTAGAACAAATACCACTGCACCCCAACAGCATGGTATTGTGGGTTATGTAAATGTTAATACAGGAAATAGATTTTTAAAAGAAAATAAAAGACATTTAAATCAATTTTATTTTATTGTAAGGAACTAAACTAATGCGATGAAGCAGAGTTACTGTTAGTACAGAATTAAGAAACGTTTAAAATGTATAAATATTTTATTTAACACTGTTTTTTTTTCTTTTCAGTGTGGCTATGCTGCAAATACGCAAAAGCTAAATCCTTCAAATACATCAATTAACTTCAATTTATTTTCCTCCAGGATCTCCACACACACACACACACACACACCCCTGCCATATCTCCCGAACAAATTGATACATCCTTTAACCCGGCGATCGAACCTAACCTCATTGTTCCACCAGAAGCCCTGAAGCGTCTCCTTATTTTCTACTTCAAAACTTTACACATTAATCTCACTGGAAAGGAAGCGTGTAGGTAAGAGAGAGAGAGCAATGCCCTCCTGCGATGTCACATGCGATCGATCTCACTCACGAGACAGCAAACACATAACGAAATGAGGGCAGCGCTATTGATCCGCACGCTAAACATCATCGATGTACGGCGGCGCCTGAGAAAGCGTCGGAAACATCCGGAAACAAGGATCGCTGGCGAGTAACAATAGTTGTTATGCCACTTGTATTTCACGCACACACATACACGAAACTGAAAACTATACTGTGAAACTGAGGAAAAAAAAACAAATAGGGGGATTTCTAGAAAGGGTTTTAAAAAGATGCTAAGACATTAAGGCGTGGCATGTATGACAGTGAAGTCACATGCTGTCATGTGACATCATAACACGTACTACAAAAAAAGGCGAAGTTACACCAACATGGCCATGTGATCTATCAAAACGCTTAGCATAGTAACAGGAACTGCATGACTGGTTTGATAATGACATCACATGATAGGTGGATAGGTGGAGTCAAAAGTGACACTAATACTGTCATGTAGCATATCAAAATGCTCAGCACATCAAGGGGAATTGTGTGAAAGGTATTTTGGCAGCATGACATGACATCATGTGACCTCAAGGCAACACAGGAAAAAACATTGTATACATGTATTTAGCTGGTCATTATTATCTTCTCAATGCATAACATAGTTGTTCTATAATTATTTAAAGAAGGCATTAAAAAATAAAGAGTTCTTTGTCTTCTTAAAGCTTTTGTCCAATCAATTTTCACATTCAAGTAAAAGTGGCTTCATTTACCCTAAGTTGTTTTTCTTGTCTTTCTTTGGAACCACTTTAACCTCGTTTGGTCTCGATTTACTGTCACTATATAAATTTAATAATGTAACACTTCCTTAGTCACACTTTGACGGTCCTGATGTAGACGTAAATCTTCAATAAACGAGCCGTGAGTGACAGGGGCCTAGTGAGGAACCAGCTTTGACAAGAAAAGCCATCCACCCGGTCCTCCCTGAGAAATCACGCCATGAGGCAATCCTCCAGACACATCCTGCACTTTGGAGTCTAAAGCTCAGAGTTTTGCTCAATAACGCAGACAGGATTTGGCAAGGTGGATGATATAAGCACTGATTTGAATGATTTCAAATCCTAAGTGCTCCTAAATCAGTGCTCCAGCGTTCCGTAGGGAAATCACAGAGGGAGGTAAAGTGGCTTTTTGTTACCTTGGCCATGTCTTTGTGCGAGTGCTGAAAAATTGCTGACGTTTCTCTGCTGTTTCTTGTCACGTATCAACCGGAAATTATATCTCTGTTCGATTAAGGTAAATTCTTTTACATTTATTTTTACTTTGCTTCAGTACTCGCAGGAAAAAAGTTTTTTTTTCTTTTTTAAGTTGAACTTAAAAAAACCTTTTTGTTATAATGTTGATTAAATATTAGCGCCATCTTTTCCTCCCTATTCTTCAGATGATCCTGCAGATTTCTTAGAAATATACATGAAATAAAACAAAGCAAAGTTCGTGAGGTGGTCCGTAAGGTTCGCCACCATATTGTAGCTAAACTCTCGCCAAGTACACCATCAGGGTGAACCCTGCGTTCTGATTGGCTGTCAGCAGCTCTGGCAGAGGTGCAGCTCCTAATTTAAAGGATTAGGAAAAGCAGTTTCCTTGTTTCTATAGTAACATTGCGATTTTTTCTGTTGATGTTCAAGGAACAATTTTGATTATTCGATTTTCGGTCCAACTGTAACGTTCACCTTAATTTGTTTAGCAAGTTTAAATTGTCGCAAAGCAGCATAAGATAAATATAAAAGCTAAACATAATTTTGATTTATTTAATTAAAGAAAGACAGGGATCTGTGTAATTTATCTATGGGAATTTACGTATCTATGTAATCTTTAACAATAAATCTATTTTTAAACAACTCTGCAAAGACAAACGTAGAGTAAATTTGTTGATTTTTTTTTAAATGAGAAATTCATTAAAATAATATAACGTTTAAGTGTCAGTTTAATAGAATAATTATAATCAACCCTAAAGGGAATTACACTGTGATTTAGTTTATAATCTTTCAAGGTTTAATGAAGTCATTCCAGCATCTGATATCAGTTCCACCAGGACCAGACTGTTGCTCAGGAGTCAATTTTTAGTGTTGTTTTTCTTTCGTGTCTAAATTCAACTCAATAAACACAATTAAATCAGCTGTATTTAAGGCGGTATGGATTTTTTTCACATTAACAGTGGTGGTGGTGGTGGTGGTGGTCCTGATACAGATCAAAGAATGACAAGAGCCTGAATTTGATAGGAGGTTATATAGAACATGTGTCTTTGAAAGCTGGTTTCTGTTTTTATGTCATTGTGTCTACGCCGGGGTGAGATTTAAGCGTCGGAATGGAAATCAATAGGAATATGGGCTTCATATGCTTCAACTCAGGTCTCACAGATGAGGCTAAATTGGCCAGGAACCTCTGTGTGTGTGTGTATGTGTGAGTGTGTACAGAAGCAGGAATTGACCTTGGGTTTAGCGTGAAGCAGCATTAAAATAGCAGGTTAGACACATTATCAAATAAGCCAGGATAACACAGCACTTATATATACAGAGAGAGAGAGAGAAAGGAAGAAAGAGAGAGAGTGTGAAACAAATAATGTGCTCTAAATGGAAGCTGGTTCTGATGTTCACCATGTTCATTTTAAGCATTTACATAAAAATAAAACTTTACAAACTTTTTAACAGGGTCTACATAGATTTGCATCCTGATCTTGATGATGAAATTTGAGCCGAAGGCAGCAGGACGGGTCATTCTGATTTTAAGGGGTTAATTCTAGATCGATAAGTCACCCAACGTACCACATACACACATATTCACCAGCTTGGTGATGATGGGAATTGAATCCATGAACTTTCTGATCAGCAGTCCATCCCCTGACTCACCGCACTACAGTAGAAAGCATGTGCTGTGCTGTGCAGTTTTACACACTTGTGTCTACGCCTAACTGGAACCCTGTGAATTATCGGGAAAAGGGCGGATTTTTATCTTCACAATGGTGAGTAGATGATTACACGAATACATCAGTGTTTTACGCACGACAGGACGATTAGCGATAATTGATAGCTGCTGACGAGGCCGTCAGCGGTGAAGTCACTATGAAGCTATGATTATAAGCGATATTAATGAGTTTATGAGGTTTCTGTAGAGACTGAACAGGATTGATGGGACCTGCTGCGCTTGAGTGGACCTGAAAATAGGAGACTTAGAACAAAAGCAAATGGTGAGCGTAAATAGGATAAACTGCCTAATACAGCGCTTTATTTTTTCTACGGTAATGACACAAACTTGAGGTTTCCAACAGTAGCTGAAGCTTTAGATAA